>OY829915.1:239116641-239412005 GCA_963691935.1 Nephrotoma guestfalica | reverse complement strand
AAAAAAAAACAAAAACAAAAACACCCATCAATCATATCAAAATAAAAAAAAAAAGGGAAAAACAAGCGAAAACATTTTCTAAACCATGGATTATTTCCTCGTCTAAAGTGTTAAGCTTCATCCATAATCAAAATATTATCCTTTTTTGTGATAAAACTCGCATATAAAGTTCTTTCGAAAGCTTCTTTTATATGTGTTATGTATATTGTATGTACATATTATGATAAGATGGAATATGTATTATGCTTTTTTGTTGGTTGAAATATTTCCGTTGCCATTACATAATAAAAATATATTTCCATTTACTAGATGTGTACACGAATATTATGCGATGGGGCGACCCGTTGAGTTTAGCTACATATGCACGAGATATTATACCCAAGTTCCGCATCGACTCTTCTATACGATTGAAATATTTTTTATTACGATTTTTTATGTTTCATAATTTTATTTTGGTTTTGTGTGATACTCTGCACAGTGGTTATAGGATACATATGTGCAACATTACACAATGTTTTCTGGTTTGTTGTATGTACGTACCATCATCATACAACCGTTTGAACGATGAATATTCGCGAAATTAATTTATTGTGAATAAAAAAAAATATTTTCACTGGTTTTTCTCATTATTGTACATACATTTTTGGTACACAGTGTTGTAATATGAAAAACATTATGGGTGTAAGGAAACCATAATTCACATTTGAATTATAAATGTATGGTGTATTATGTTGTTATTACACATTCGGTTTTTGGTTACATTAAAGGTGAATGGAATAGAAAATTATATTGTAATATACGACTAGATATGATTTATACGCGTTGACATTACAATTATAATGTCAACAGTGTGTAACGAACACCAGTTCGGCAACTAATGCACGTTAACAGAATATGTAGAGATTTCGAGCGGGTATTTTTATCTCGGGTAGGGCCAATCGTGTTGCAATGGGGTTTTCGAAATGTAAACTAATTAGTATTAGACCGCGTAATTATTCAAAACAAATTAAATACCGGGTGACTGACACGAAGTGTTACCAACTTCAGACTGTCATTGCTGTCAAGCCAGTGATGATAGAGCGCTCAAATTTACACTAATGACAGTTCATTCCATTGTTTACAAGCGTACAAAAGAATTTTAGTGGGAATATTCAGAAAAAAAGTTATCCGCAACGGAGTTCAAGCGTAATAGTGTGATTGCTCTATATTTGGCTGGAAAACCACAGCCGCAAATTGTTAACCAGTTAAAACATCTGCATGTGAATAAAATGTTTGTGTTTCGCAACATAAACCATTATAACGATACTGGCAGCATTGCAAAACGCCATGGTGGTGGACCAAAACGCACTGCAACATCGCCGGTTATCATTCGGAATGTGAAGGCCAAATTGGCTCGGAATCCGCGCCGTAGCGGCAGAAAAATGGTTCGTGAGGCGAATATTTTGCTCGAACGGATGCAGCACATATTGATGCTCAAAAAAAAGTTAGAGTGGAAAGACCAAAGGAGTTGTTACGCTTGCACGAAAGTGGCGATTTGCCGAATTTGGTTATCTCCAATGAGTCACCGTTCGTTATTGAGCAATATGTGAACAAGCAAAACGACCGGATTTACTTGCTCGGCCGGTCTACTGCAAATTTGGACCAACGGATTGCCACTTGAAACCAAGCGCCGCCGATGGTGATGGTTTGGGCCGCCGTAACAACCGAAAGCCGTTCACCGCTCATTTTTTTGGACCGTGGCATCAAGATAAATGCTCAAATTTATCGGGATCATGTGTTGGAGGGAGCGTTGAAGCCTTGGGCACAAAAACATTTCAGCCGCAGAGCCTGGACATTTCAACAGAACTCGGCGTCGAGTCATGAAGCGCGCGTAGCCACCAAATTCATCGGATGCAAATCCGCTAAATTTCTCGATTTGGGGTATTTTGAAGAGCAAGGTTAGGACAAAGAAATACCAAAGTGTCGATCATCTCAAGCAAGCGCTTCACCGGGAATGTGCCAATATACCGCAGAGCCACTTTCGTTCACAAATATTTAAATATTTGTGAATATTTTTTACTTTGATTCAATAAAATTCATCAAAAAAGAAAAATTCTGTGGCGTTTTATTTTGGTAACACTTCGTGTCAGCCACCCTGTAAAAATACAGATATCGACCATCAACCTACCATTTAAAATAAGCACGCTCAGCTCATCCTCAGCTTCAACATGATTTAGCCTATCATGATTTGAAGAACGAGTGGAGCCCAGAATTTTTTAATGGGGCATTTCATTAGGCCATCATGAGCCTACAATGATTTGTGTGTCGATTGGTCTGGTATGCGTTCCAATTTCAGTTTTAATCCGATTTTCGATTTGGGTTCTGCTAGCTTTAAATTAAATGACGTGCAATTTGGCCAAGAACGAGTGGAGCCCAACAATTTTTAATTGGGCATTTCAATAAAACGTAATGAGTTTAAAATTAATTGTATGTTGATTGATTTTGTTTTGCATTTTAATTTCAGTTTTGATTCGATTTTCGATTTGGGGTCTGCTAGTTTTAAATCAAATGATCTTGCTTAATCAAGAATGAATGGAGTCCAAATTTTTTTACCGGTGAATTTGAAAAGGCCATAATAAGCCTAAAACTATTAATGGACCTTGGTTTGAGTTTTTTTTCGTTTCTATCCGATTTGCAATTGAATTAAATGACCTGAAATTTGGTGAAGAACGAATGAAGCCCAAAATTATGTAATGGGTTATTTGGCCATAATGAGTTTTATTTTTGGCCATAATGAGTCTAAAATTATTTGTGTCATTTGATCTTGTTATGCGTTCTAATTTCGGTTTTGGCCCGATTTTCACTTTGGGTACTGCTAGCTTTAAATTAAATGGCCTAAAATTTGCCCAAGAACGAGACATTTCATTAGGCTATCATGAGCCTAAAATGATTTGTATGTCGATTGATCTGGTTATGCGATCTAATTTTAGTTTTGATCCGATTTTCGATTTGGATTCTGCTAGCTTTAAGTTAATGACCTTAAGTTTGGTCAAGAACGAGTGGAGTCCAAAACTTTTAAATGGGGCATTTCATTAAACCATCGTTTTCAAATGAACTGAAATTTGGTCAATAATGAGAGCCCCAATTTTTTTAATGGGGCATTTCATTAGGCCATCATGAGCCTAAAATGTGTGTATGTCGATTGATCTGATTAGACGTTCTAATTTCAGTTTTGATCCGATTTTCGATTTAGGTTTTGCTAGCTTTAAATTAAATGATCTGAAATTTGACCAAGAACGACTGGAGGCCAGAATTTTTTAATGGGGCATTTGATTAGGACATTATGAGGCTAAAGTCATCTGATTATGCGTCTTATTTCAGTTTTGATCCGATTTTCGATTTAGGTTTTGCTAGCTTTAAAATAAATGATCTGAAGTTTGGTCAAGAACGAGTGAAGTCCAAAGCTGTTAAATGGGGCATTTCATTAGACCGTTTCGATCTTCAAATAGCTTCAATTCTAATTTCGGTTTTAGTCCAATTTTCGCTTTGGGTTCTGCTATGTCGATTGATATGGTTATGCGTTCTAATTTCAGTTTTAGTGGAGCCAAAAATTTTTTACCGGTGAATTTAAAAAGGCCATAATAAGCCTAAAACTATTGGTTAATGGATCTTGATTTGGGTTCTTATTTTCGTTTGTATCCGATTTGCGATTCGATTTGGATTTTGCTAGCCTTAAATTAAATGACCTGCAATTTGGTCAAGAACGAGTGAATCCCAAAATTCTGTAATGGATCATTTGATTAAGCCATAATAAGTCTAAAATGATTTGTATGTCAATCAATCTGATTATGCGTTCTAATTTCAGTTTTGATTTAATTTTCGATTTGGGTTTTCCTAGCTTTAAATTAAATGGACTTAAGCTTGGTAAAGAACGACTGGCGCCCACCATTTCTTACAGGCATATTTAAATAAACCATAATAAGCCTAAAATTATTATTTTGGTTTCTGCCGGATTTTCGATTTGGATTCTGCTAGCTAGGTCATTTAGACCTAAAGTTTGGTCAAGAACGAGTGGAGCCCAAAATTCTGTAATGGGTAATTTGATTAAGCCACAATGAGCCTAAAATTATTTGTATGTCAATTGATCTTGTTATGAGTTCTAATTTCGGTGTTGGTTCAATTTTCGGTTCGAGTTCTGCTAGCTTTAAATTAAATGATTTTAAGCTAAGTAAAGAACGAGTGGTACCGAAAATTATTTATCGACGAAATTAAATAAGCCATATTTATTGATATGTTAATGGTTCTTGGATGGTGGTTTTCTTCGGTTTTGGTTCGATTTTTGATTTAGATTCTGCTAGCTTTAAAGTGATATAGCCTAATGTTTTTTCTTAGCCTCAAATTAACCTTAATATTTCCAATTGTTTTTATATCATTTTTTGATATAACTTTTTCTAAAGCAAGCAGAACCTAATCTTTTGGTATCGTACGATTAGCTGATCGATTCATGGCTGATGTATAATTGCGCGTATTTATTGAGATAGATACCGAAAGATATCTGGTCTTTAAGACATTTATCTTTTCGGTAGTGATTATTTGTTTGTTAGTGTTAGGCAGCAATTCTTATTCAATGTGAGGTTAACAGGTGCATAAGTTCAGGGAATAGCTTCGAATGTGTGCCTATTCGATCGTTAAGTTGACCGATACTCCGAATCTAAAAGTGTATAGTTTTCGGAGTGTAAGAGAAAAGGTTTACCGATCGCGAGTGATTTTGTTTTCTGCCGCTTAATTGTTAGTGTCGTTCCTGGCGAGTAGTTGAGATACCGAAGGATATCCGTCACTTGTAACATCTTATCTTTCGGTATTAGTTGAATGATTATGTAGCCAGTAGATTGAGAATGACTGCAAGATGTGCGAGTGAAGAAACTGGTGTGCGGAAAGCAAACTTGATATGGAGGTTGGGGTCACTGTCGCGAGATCCACGCAAGAGAAAAGCGAGAGGTTGTGGTGTTCACAGCACTATGCGTAAAATTAAAATTTTACCCTCGTTGGTGCGGCGGTTTAATTTTTTGGGCTCGCAAAAAATATTTTTACAGCACACCACAAAATATTAGCAATGCAAGATAATGTCATACCATAGGAAAATAAATCCTTCAATCAATACTTACAACACGTTCATTTGAAATATAACGTTCAACAGGTACATAATACTATTAAATAAAAAAAATCGATGTGAAATTTTGTTTGCAGAGCCCGATTGGGACCCTTATACGAGTTATGGATGAATTTCTGGAGTTTAGCAATGCTAAATGGAATTAGGAGCTAAATAGATTACTGTTTTAGATCCATAAAGAAACAGCCTAGATAGTTTCATATAGTTCCTTATTTATTTTTTTATTAGTTCAATAAATCGAGATTAAAAATCGAATTGGGATGTTGAAGAGCGGAATTCTGATTTCCAGATTTTGTAAAGCGGGTTTTCGCACTCAATCCTAAGAATGCATAGTCTAAATTTACTGGCCTGTATTTTATTTATATCTCGTTTTAACCTGTAATCCTTTTGCTTCTATAAAAATATCAAAAATTAGCATTAAATTTGAAAATTTATTAAATTTTAAAATAATTAACCTAAACGACAGGTACAAAGTATTAACTTCAAAAACACCAAAAAGGTTGATCCATCCGCCATAACCCTTTTCATTTATATTTTATATTTTCTCATAATAAAATTCCTGAAATCCAGCAGGATATAAGAATATCCAATAACTGCATTAAATAAAACATGAGACTTTTTTTTAAAAGACCATCAAGCATATACACTTATACAGTACGCCAATAAAAAATTAAGATAAAACAATGTACCCTATTTCTTAACTAGCATCTATCTAAATATACTAGCAAGATACAGAAGCAAGAAAAAATTTAATCGACTAAATTACACAAAACTACCAAACATGAATTGAATGTATAATTTCCGATTTTGCCCTCCCAAAAAAAAGGTTTCCTATTTCGCTTCCTCTTTTAAAATTGGCTTTTCTTTTTAAAGTTCCTTCTAGTTTTTTATAATAAGATATACATGTCGTGCGAAAGATGATATAAACTCGAAAAAAAACTGTTACAGAGGCAGCAGCATCATACTCGCATAAATACACCAAAGCACAACAGAAACGTGAAATGCTACCCAGCAGCTAACGAATAAGAAAAATTCGCATTTCATGATAAATTGCGCCCGAAGTATGTTGTGGAGAAAAACATATCCGCATATACAAAAGAAATATTTGGTGAATAAATTTTCCACAATTTCTTCTTCGTCGCGTTCCCTGCTGCTGCTGTATGGGATATGGATACATGACGTAACAAAAATATTTAGTGTTGAAATATAAGTAATAAGAAAATGTTTTTCCTTTTATTTTATTTTTTTTTAGTTTTCTTTTCCCGTTCGGTGGCTGTTGTTAGTTTTGGCTTGGAATTTCTTGTGAAATCATAAAAAATTACTATCATTAATTTTATTTGTGCTGTGCGCTTTTAATACTCAACAGTTTTCCTCGTATCGCTTGGGTTAGGTTAGAAGATGCGGAACGAACGGAATATTTACTACGACGTAATATATAAACGAGAACCTCAAATATTGCGATATATTTTGTCTTCTCTGCTATAAGATTGTTTTTCAATATATTTTTTTGATTGTGATGGATTGCAGATTAAATTACAAGTCATGATATTAAATGTGAATTGTATATATAGCGAGGAGCCAAATAACAATTTTTATTGATGGTTCAATTTTGATATCTCAATTTTTTATTTTCATTTGATTTTTATTTATATTTTGGTATGGTTCAAATACTCTACTATAAATATTTATTTTATATGGATCAATGCAGATATGCGTAACTAGACATTATATTGAAAAAGGATTTAACCCTAATTTAAATTTCCCTAAACATTAAATTGTAAATTAAATCGTTCAATACATTAAAATTTGGTGGCACGACACATTTGCATAAAATAAGAATTCGATAAAATTCGTCGATCTTATGCAAATAGTGTTTTCAACATTATGTCCACAGAGACAAGCCGATGTACTGATAATAATTTTGAAAATTCGTCGTATCGGATTCATTATGAGGAGATCGGTACAATGTCGAAATCATTACAGATTCCTATATGATTACCATCGACAAATGCTCCGTTTTCGTAATTCCGCTATACATTTTGGAAATATCGTACCCAATCAAAACTCATTAGAACCGCGTAGCGTATAGCAGAAATTTTTTCATTCAGTATTTATTTCAAATGTTGCAACCATATGTCAGCTGTTATAAAAAGAGTATGTTAATAAATTTATATTTCAGATACCTAATCATTTTTTAAAGATGTTTTTGTTGCTGCTGTTAAAGAAATCTCAAATTTACATACTCGTAACAATTTTCAATAATACACAATCTTTTTATCTTTCATCTATAGTACAACAAGAATTTCATATTTTAATCCACATGTGGAAAAGCTCTGTACATACGATAATATTCTGTGCTTCGCCATATCCCATATGAAACAAGAATTACAATAAAATTAGGGCGCACCATTAAACTGGAACATAATGCGGTTGTAACTAACACAATGTATACGACAAGTATGATGTACAGGGTGTTCTAATCATGAATTTAGGGTTAATAGAAAATCTCGGAGTGACGTTTTTACGTTACTTTTAACGTAGTTATATTCATTTTAATGGAAAGTCTACATACACAAATTAACAAAAAGTGTAGCTGTCGATTCCAATTTGTGCTATTAAGCATCGGAAAGAACGGAGACAATTTTTAGAACCATCCGCCAGTCGTGATGGCGATATGGCCCTATATATGGAAGCGTCTTTGGCCAAATTTACATAATTATGTTATTAATTCATTTAATTAATAATACGTTGCAAAATGTTTGGTTTAAGAAGCTATGCATGTTTATCAAATAATGGATACAAATTTAAAATTATCATACACTTTTTGAGTCTACACTTTTCGTTAAAATGTGTAGTTACACTTTTTATTAATGTAAAAAACTTCACTCCGATTGCTGTTTGTATTGTATTCAAAAGATGCAATTGTATTTTGGATTATTTATTGGTTGCGTTTAATAAAATTTGCCACCGTCTTGGCTGGTAATGCCAACCTCATTGATTGGTTACTCTCGGAATCCCGGAAATGAAAATCTAGAAAATCAAAATCTTGAAAACAAAATCCTGGAATGCAAAATCCCGAAATGTGAAGCTTACAAATTTTTAATTTTAAACTTGATCTCCAAACAGCGTCCTCGAATGAATTTTGATTTTGGTATTAAACCATTGAAATTCATTACAAACATGTTACTTGTGTGAAGAGATTACTAGTTCTTATTAACTTTGAACAAAATGGAAATTCGAACTAGGTAGTTAATGCTAGAAATTAATTATGAACGAAGTTCTCAAGTTCTTCGATTTTTTGAAACTTTGATCTATCGAAAAGTATAAACGTGACTCTGTGACCATTTCTAGGATTTTACTTATTTGATTGCTTTTACAATAAATCGGGTTCGTAACTTTTGAAATGTCAATTTGGTAAAATTCGAAAATCATCATATGTGCCTCATTTCACAACATTGATCGAAAATTTCCTAACCTGGGCGATATAACCGCAAAAGTAAAATTGCCTCGAGACAAGTTAAAAATCACCATAATTAGATCCCGTTCACCAAACATGTGAGACCTCATAAACATCTCTATAGGATCAGTAAAATAAAATATGAAAATTTATTCAAATTCATGAAACTTCTACGTAGCATGTATGACACAGTAAATATCATCATAACTAAACCATGTCCATTTCAATGTTATAACTTTACGCTATCCTAAAATAAGCTTCGCCCTCGTGTCCATCGTTTGGTCATTTACGGTTAAGAGGTAAATAAACAATGAAAATTTGAAAAAATATCCCGAGTAGCTCCCAATAAATAGCCGTTTTCATTCAATTTCGTTAGGTAATCGTTAGGTCAGGATTGGTCAACACATTTTGGCGTTTGGTCACCAATGGGACAATTTTTATTGCGGAGAAACGAAATCAAAATTGTATTATTTCATTAAAATCAGGCTCGTTGCTCATTTGGGAATTTCATTTTACAAAATTAGCAACAAATCCAATTGGAATAAAGTTAAAATTAGTTAAATCTTTTTTTGTTCATAACTCGACAACAATTAAATTCAAAACGTTATTAAGAATAATACGCGAGAACGCACTATGGCAAGGTCATCTGTCATTGAGGATTGGTCACTAGCTGTTTCCGTTTGGTCATCTCTACGCGTAACGATTTATTACGAAAATTCGTAAAAAACTCATAAATTCCTCGCTATTCCGACTGTTCCGATCTGGAAAGTTGACCAATACTAATAATTTGTCAAATTCAAACTTCAAAATCGGTTCGTGATCCGTCATTGAAGATTGGTCACTAGTTATTTTCGCTTGGTCATCCCAATGCAACGATTTATTGCGAAAATTCGTTAAAAAGCCATTTTCCACACGAATCGAAGTATTCGGGTCTAGAAAATGACCAAAATAATTTTTTCTATACAATTAAAGATCAGAATCCTTTGGTCAACTGTCATTGAGGTCTACTTATTTTAATTTGGTAATCCCAACACTACGATTTGTTGTGAGAAGTTAAAAACTCATCTTCGCATCAGATTCGGAATGTTGGGATCTGAAAAGTTTACCAATTCTACTAATTGTATAACGATTGAAATTATTTGGTCAACTGTAATTAAAGATTTGTCACTTCACTTCACTTTCGAAAGGATTTATTGTGAAAATTAGATTTATGACCAAACGAATACAAGAAGTCACCAATCCTCAAAGACAGTTAACCAAACGATTTCGATCGTTGTAAGTAAATTATTTCCCATAGTGCATTCCCGCAAGTTATTCTAAACAGCGTTTTGCATTAAATTGTTGCCAAGTTACGAGCAACCAAAAAATTGAATTGATTTTAACTTTATATCTTCCACTTTAAATGCAATATTTTTGAAAGAAGCTATTTTTATCCAAATGGTATATTCCAATTGGATTCATTGTTAATTTTGTAAAATGAAATTCCCAAATAAGCGACGAACCTGATTTTAATGTACAGTTTTGATTTCTTTTTCGCAATAAAAATTTACTCATTGGTGAGCAAACATCAAAATGTGCTGACCAATCCTGACCTAACGATTATCTAACGAAATTTAATGAAAATGGTATGATTTTTTGCAATGAGCTGCTCCGTTTAATGGTAAGTGACCAAACTGAAATGAAAACTATTGACCAATCCTGACCAAACGATGACCAAAACATTTCAATTATCATTTTTATAAAAGCCTTTGGATGGGGTACTAAAATGGCGAAGCTCCTAAAATAAATGCAAAAATCTATGAACATCTCCAGAATCGGTAATAGCAAAATTGGAAAATAGATTGAAATCAGAACCAACATTGTATAAAATACGCTGGCCAAGTTAAAAATCATCATAATTAAATTAAACCACTCACATAGGGTTTTGATTTAGTTATTCGGTCATATAGGTGAGAACCCGCGAACATCGCTAGGATAGGAGATATCAAAGTAGAAAGATTGTCTAAAATAGCATACTTTCGAATTAAAAAAAAACTTTAGTAAATTGTAGCACAATTTTGGGAAATTTTAGGAAATTATTTGATCTTACAAGACAAATCGAATTGGATTTTTGTTTAAATTTAACAGTGTAAATTTTTGGTATTATTTTTTGTATGTAGTTATTTCACAATCATCGTGGGGATACAAACATTAATTTTTGACATTTTCTGAAAATCGCACTTACTAAGTGGAACTCGACTAAATTCACTATCACGAACACGAATTTTGGACATAGTTCTAGAATTTGAAGATGATGAGTTGAATTTAACAATTTTACTATGTCCTATCTAATTGGACCAATTGTGATCCATTATCATCATAACAGTTGTTGTTTTATTGTTTCCATTCAAATAAAGAACACGTGCCTTATTATTTTTAATCTATCTGATGGACGAGTTACAGCGCCATCTATCGCAAATTAAAAAACGCCTCAGACATAACCTACTTGTTTTACCCGACAAAAAGATAAAATAACTCTAGGCTCTTCATACTGAGTGTCACCCTGTACGCATGCGAGATAAATTATGGTTGGAATATAGACGTTTGATTTTTTTTAGTTTTTATTACAAATTGTATCTATTCCTTATCTCTTTTATAAATTTTTATGCACATATTTTAAAATATGTACTCATATGTACAGAAATTGACTAATGGCGGAAAATTTCTAGTCGAAATATTTTATTCATACAAGTTATGGATGAAAATGTCTCTCTTATCTAGACAAGCTATATATAATTATATACGACTATATAGAGACAAGATAAATACAAAACGATATCATATAAAATTTACAATATAGATTTTATGTAGTGTAATACAAACTTATGGTTAAAAAGGCCCCAAGAGTTAGCACATCGCCAAAAAATATAAAGTTTACCGTTTTTTATAAAGAAAATTAAAATTTCCCCTGTTACTTTTAAGAAAATAAAACTTTTCCGATTTATAACAACAACATTGTGTATTTTTTTTTTGTTGCCAAAAATAGATAATTTTCCGACTATAGGAGTAGCGATATATAGAATTTTTATTGGCATCATTAAAATATTTATATGTTCATTTAAAATAATTTTACCGCAACAAAAATATAAAATTCGAATCGAATTTCGAATAAATAATAAATAATATCGGCTAGTCACCAAAATGGGTGAATAAATCACGTTATTCAAAAAAATTGTATAAATGTAGTCTAGATTTAGAAATAGGAGTTCATTTGTAACGATATTAACATTTAGATTACTGATTTATTAAGGCTGTATGATACTCAGAAAACAAATTTCACTTTGGTATCGATATTCAAATGCCCCTATAATTATGCAAACTGGTTTGTTTCTTTAATAAATTTGATTACCAAAATTTTGTATAATTTGTTTACTAAGCTTTACTTATATTGTTTGTATGTGTAAAAGTAATTGATTATTTTTTTAATTTTTATTATCTCTGATCTAAACATTGCATATTATAATAAATTATGTATACCACTTTATCTGGGACACATTAATTATTAAGTGATTTGCCATCTAGAGACAGTAAACAATACCAAATAAAATCGTCATTGCGGCGAAAAAACAAAAAACTTATCATTTGACGTAATTTTTCGATTTTTATATTTTTAAATTACGTCTACACATTTAACTTCATTCTAAAGAACAAATTAGGTCAATTGGTAATTTTTAAACGATTGAACTTTATACTAAATCTTACCAAGTAACTTGATTTAATGCTACTAGCTACACAATATCATATATTGAGGGGCAGTTTATAATTATAAACATTTTTCTCTCACACGTATATTTTAGCTAATACATTAAAATTTTTTATTTTAATTTTAAATTAATATTTCATAAATTAGATAATTTCGAAAAGTTACAAAAGATCTGATACTAATTATGTGTTAGCTTTGTTTGAATCCCTATTTTTTCGTAGATCATAAACTTTTAGTTACTTCTCGATTTTAGTTGTACATGCCACAACGGTAGCAAAATCGAAGGGATTTTGGTAAAACTCTGCAGACATATTGTTGACTCATGGACCAACAGAAAATCGCACTGAGATCGTGGGCTAATTGGCAAAATCTTTTTTAACATTTTTTCGTAGAACGTAAACTTTTACGTTATTACGCGATCTTAGTGTACATTTCTCTTATTAAATCGTCACAAATGTTAAATCAAATTACGGAAATGTTTGTTGCAGGTATTTCTTTGTTTTTGTTTTGAATTGTCATCGTTACTGGTATTTTAACTTGTTTGAGATTAAAAATAGCGTGAGACCGATGGTATTTTGGCGGAACTGCCTTTAGTATACTTCTTTGTATCGAAAATGAATCTTAATAAATAATCGCTATTTTCAGTTATTTAGGCCGTAGGGCTAGTAAAGGACAAGTGATTGTCTTGAAATGTTTGACAGTGACAGTATTACTAATTAGCTAACATAAAAATACTTTGAGGCAGATAGTATTTTTTGCGGAACACAACTAGGTTTGTTATATAAATAAATTAAGGTCAAATTATAATTAAATTAGAATTAATTAAATTAACTTAAATAATTTATTTTGATTAATTAAATTCTTTAAAATAATTAAATATTTCTTTATTAAATTTTTAATGTTTACAAAATAAAATAAAATGTATTTAATATTTTAAGAATTAAAATATTTGTCCCTGAATATATGCAAATGAATAGCACGCGTACTTAGTAAGATTTAGCAAAAAGTTCAATCGCTTAATTTTCTCTGTTCAAAAATTGATTTTTAGTTGACTTCGTCTTTAACAAGTTGATACTATACAGCCAGCCTTAAGAACGTTATTTGGGGAATTTGGTATTACTTTAACGAGTTGTTAATAAAACTATTTATGTTATGTCTATGAAGACTCCATCCAGAAAAACAAATTAAATGCCCTTAGTCAACACAATTTGTATATATTTTGTGGTTAAATATGCTAAACTACTTCTTTGACACTTGGGCGATTTAGATAAGAGCGTTTATCACCAATCACAACATAAGGACCAACTTCAGATTTTTAAGGTGAGTAACAACCATTATGAAATGTCGGTACCAACTGGTTCGGTTATCGGAATTCATGGTGCCTGGGAACTATTAATTAAAAAAACTGTCTTTAAATGTAGTGGGCAATACACATATAGGCCAATCTCAGCATACGGATCTACTTGGGATTTTTATGATAATTAGTGATCAACATTCCAGTCGATACCGAAAAGACAGTCGGTTTGTGTGAAACTGTTAGTGATTGTTAATCTTCGCGGCAAATATATATATTATGAGATTTTACTGGCGCTCGATAGATTTGACTGATTTCTATCTTTAATTGGACTATCCATCAAGCGCATGGCAGTCGTTTAATGAAGTTTTTTCTGATTGTGTGACAACAGTGCTAGATAACAGTGCTAACACGTTTAGCTTTAATTCCTCCTATTCTAAGTGTGTCCTTGTACTTTGTATATTTAATTTTCTTGCGCCCTCGCGAGTTATAAAGGATGCCTACGACCTTGAATCGATGCGTACTCTCAATAATTCTGGATGGCGTTCATTCCTAAGATCTTTTTACTACTATCGCCAATCACCATAAAAATCCCAAGTCGATCTTTATAAAATTCTGAGTGGCATTTTTCAAAATAGAGAGCTAAGCAAGAGGGCTGAACAACTTTTTTATACATTCGTGGAAATTTTTATAAACGGATTATTATTTCAGTCCAATTAGACGAAATATTATGATATTCGTCACTCAATAAGTCCGATGCTAATTACTAAAAAAATATTTATTTTGCAAAATTCGACTTTTTTCATCAACATAGTTTCCTTCAAGAGTGATACGTTCATATCAACGCTTCCCAAACATTTCGATGATTTTCTGCCTGTGACTTCGGCATTTAATTAACGCAAATCTCTTTTTGGACCATGTTTTTGTGTAACCGGGACATTACCCCGCGGAATTACCCCCGGCCAATAATATCCCAGTCAATGTAATCAGTTCATGTAATTGAAAATGTCGAATTTTGTGCCAAAAAACAGCATTTGCGGGAAGTTTTACTTCATTATTTTTTGTTGAAGAAAAGTGCAGCGGAAACAAATCGTTTGCTTGTGGAACATGCAGAGTGGTTTCAACGATTCAAAGTTGGTGATTTTGACGTAAGAGACAAAGAACGTGAAGGCGGACCAATAAAATTTGAAGATACAGAATTGGAAGAATTGCTTGATGTTGACTCTTGTCAGACCGAAAAACGATTGACAGAAGAGTTGAATATTACCCAACAATGTGTTTCGCAACGTATACATGCAATGGGATTGGTTCAGAATCTGAAAAATTGGGTGCCACACAAATTGAAAGAACTGAACATGAAACGTCGGAAAACCATGTGCGAATTTTTGCTTCAACGACAACAAAGGAAGGGTTAGTTGCATCGGATCATCACTGGGAATGAAAAGTGGATCCTTTATGACAATCCAACACACAAACCAGCGTGGGTCAAGCCAGGTGAACCAGGGCCGTCGACGCCAATAGCAAATATCCATGATTCGAAGGTGATACTTTGTATTTGGTGGGATATGACGGTTGTCGTTTATTATGAGCTGCTGATCGAGCGTGTAACCATTACGGGACAAGTTTATCGACGACAACTGATGGCTTTGGAGCAAGCTCTAGCTACGACCGGAATGGAACAAAAGGCACGATAAGATTACTTTGCAACATGACGTGAGAAATATTTAGCAAAGGTTGTGAATAAAAATCAGTGCGTCCGGGATCGACATAATACAATTGTTCGTGACCGCTTCTCGATCAGCAGTCCACGACGCTTTCGGAGTTACACCAGCTAGAACAATTTTCGGGTGTAATCTACGATTGAGATGAGGTTACCATGCCAAAAATTTCATCTTCAAATAGTTTTCTTTCGTCCCTCGAATTCAGTTAGTATTGTCTACTTTTCAATAAGATTTTCCAATTTTGTATTTCTTTATACATAGTGAACGCTAAGAACGCAAATAAAATAAATTATTTCTTTATTTGAAAGACGAGAAGAATATAAATTAATGTCGTATTCGTTGAATTATAGAAACTTTGAGAATAATTTGGTTGCACCCAAAAATAGAAATTTGCTTCAGTTTTCACTTGATACCCTCGTATTAATGAGAGCTATCTATGTGACGATTTTATGTCATACATGCGTGTATATAGTAAGAGACATATTATAGAAACCAAATTAACATTTTGTGGCATTTCAGAATACGTAAAAATAAAAACCATGAAATGAATACCAACAAACAATGCGATGTCATTAATTTGATATTCCCAAACCAATAGTTTAACTTTTTTCAAGCACCCCTTGCTACAAAACTATTTACTACTTATCATGAATAAGAAACGACTAAAATTTATACAAAACTACTTGACAGCTTTTTATGAAATAACACACAAAACAAAAGGAAACCAATTTATCTCACTCATTTCGTAGAAAAATACAAAAATAACACTCGGAGAAGATGTATAATACAAATTCCAATTAAACAATTAATCACCGCAATTACTTAAATATCTTCTTTCCCCCTTATATACTCCGGCCATCTTATTACACTACTTTGGGAACGCTCCATATACTAGATTAGTATACAACATTTATTTTTATTTATAATAAATTTGCTGTGAACGAATACAATTAAAATGATTTTCTTGGGTATGTACAAAAGTTCTGGCGGACTAATGACTAAATTCATATCATACCTAATATTACGATTAAGCCAATTTTTTGTTTTGAAATTCGTCGTACGAACATAATACGCTTAATCCGAATTATATAGAATTATGATGTTTTTTATTTTCTCCCTGTCTCCCAATTTTTGTCATGCCTGTAATATACCTACTCAACTGTAAGTAGTAGCGATTCAGGCGAAAAACGATTTAACACAAAATGCTTAAAGGAAAAATCAAAATTAAAGCATGAATTAATTTTTAATTGATTTTCTCTCTCGCTTCCGTGCCCATACCATGCCCCTCCCGTATTTTGTGTGCTAAGATTTTGATATTAAGATAATTTTGTTTTTTATTGTCAAATTCAAAATTAATTGATTTGTTACAGCTCTAATGGAAATGAATATTTAATTTAATTTTTGTGTTGTTGTTCGGAAATGTTTAAAATATTAATTAATCAATATTAATGTGTACGTTGAAGCGAGGAGCCAAATTAATTATAGTTAATCTACAATTTAATTAATTAATTCGATTTTTTGTTAATACCGATTGGATTTTGTAGGGCTTAGTTTACGATGATTTATCAAGCAAACAAAATAAAAGTTTCTTTAATAATTAGATATACCGTTCAGTTGAGGTTCCATATTGGTGAAAAAAATTAACTAAAGATGATTCTGATGATTCTTTTCTTCTCTGTGAAGCCACTGACATCACAGAGGTCGTAACAAATGGCACCATTATCTGATGATTCCTATCGGCTAACTTTTCGATCTGATGATCCTACTGGCCTAACCACCTTTGAGTGGTTTAAATTTAACAGCTAATAACACGAATTCGCAGAGGTTTTATCAGAACTCAATTTTATACAGATGTTATCTATATGGACTAAACTTTTCAAATTATATGGGTGTAACATAGAACTACGTCTATTGCGAGTATATATGGTACATATGTATAATATAAAATATTTTATAATATAAAATATTTTATAATATAAAAGTTTCGTATAACTTTGTGAGACTGCTAGATTTTTGAAACTGCATGCTTTGTGATTTGCCATTTTACTCAGAGCAAAATTCACATTTGTGGTAAGCCACAGATATAAAAATTCTTTTGGAAAACGTTAGAGGCGATAATTCATCGTCGGGAATTTCTGCATTAACAATTTTGTCGATGACTTCCTCCATTCGTAATTTAGAATCACTATCCAGAATGATTGAAACACGAGCTTTACCTAACTGTAATTTTACCCCAGAATCCTTCGGATTACAGGTCATGACGACAAAAAGATCTGGCTTTCCATACTTTCTAACAATTGCCATAGCATCCTAGTGCTGTTGCATATTGCGAGGTAACCCTGGAAGTTAGATGGCAATATTATAGATGTTTAACCTGCTTGTTTGCGTCGCAGTTTATATATTCCATTAAAACTTTGTAACTATCTGCTCTCTATGGATTTTTCGGATCCATTGAAAAGCGTTTGACTTTGCGGGAATACAGCATGAACTACCGCTGGGATGAACGTCCTGCGTTCAGCCACTGAGAAAACTCCTCTATAATTGGCAAACGATAAGAGAAATATTCCTTCATAGATACTGTGCTTCGTTCTTTTTGTCTAAGCAACATATTTTTGTGCCCCATCCTTCCTGACCCGTCGGAATGAGAATAATAAATGTCAATCCGTTTAAATTTTGGTTGGTCAGGAAGATACATTCGATGGTACACTGCATCAGGGGCCACGAATATCGGGACAAATTTTTTGGCTTATTTCCTTCAGAATACTCTGTTCCAATTCGATGAACTATTTGTTCGTATACGCGAAAGCGAGGAGCGTTTCCGTGAAGTGGTTTAATGTTAGCCCCAATTGAGGTAAACACAAATGAACTATTGTAAGATCACATATGTTCCATAAATTGTTTGCTTTTTGTCAGAAAATTGGTTAACTGACTAACTACAATAAATACGCGCGATAATTAAAAATAATTTAACTGGGCCCCTTCTGCAACATCGGGTAAATAAATTGATCCTATAAATTTTATAAATTGTTTGCTTTCTGGCAGACCATTGGTCAAAACATTCTCTTGAAATTCTTGGATAAATGTCCTGGGTTCTTATACGGTGAGTGATTTAGTTTTAACATATTATAAAATATAGTCTGGAACACACAGCTTCCGCTCTTGCGGCTTTGATCTTCTTTTTTCCGTAGCTTTTAAATCAAATTGAAAATATGCCTAAAAACAGATTGACATATTTAAAAACTTAAGACACAAATTTAATAAGAATGTATATCAACTTGTATCAATAGTTCACCTGAAAAATATTCACCAACAATTATTTTGTTATTTCTTATCACAAAAATTCTATTTAACTTAAGCTATATAGCTACCGAATGGAAATGTCAACTAATTTTCTATTTATTTACGTATTTACACAGAATAATCACATATTATGTGACTGATCACACTTCGAAAAGTGTCACTATGAAATATACACTCGCGAGCATCTAAATCGACCCAAATCTCCGTGCGTACTCAAAGGCGTATTTTTTAATATGGCTTAACCGATTTTCGTAAAACAACTTTGACAGCTTAGTATTTTACCTTTGCAAGGACATCTTTATCATTAAAATCTATACATTACTTTTCAAATTAAAGCAACCGTAGCATAATTCGATGTTTCTTATGCTGCAATCCTCTGCATAATACCACGTTGATCGATATTTGCCATCAGTCACTTATCAGACGTCGACCTGATCAAATCTCTACCAGTTTCGTTCGTTGTTTACGTTATTTACTACTACAGAAAAAGCCGCACAAGTTGTTGGTTTATTGCAAGAAGGACACAATCAACGAGATGTCGCTCGTCAGCTAAACATGAGCCAATCTGCTGTCTCAAGAGTATTCAGAAGATTTCAAGAAGCTGGTACCTTCAATCGAAGACCTCATACTAGCCGGTATCGGTGTACATCTGAAAGGAACGAGCGATTTATCGTCCTAACTTCCCTGCGAATTCACCATCTCACGGACGTCGATGTGCAGCTTTCCATTGAAAGCAAGTTTAACAGCCAAAATCTTCAACTCGCTACTCCCCAGGTTAATAAGATCCGCACGTATATCTTTCGAGACAGCTAGCAGAAGACCGCCACCTCTCGCCGTTGATTCAAAATCCGAATGACGATCGCGTCTGAAAACATAGTAGTCCGGCCGGCAATTCGCTGCAGATACAAATAAGTACATTTTATGCGATTTTCATCGAATTCCGCTAGAGTTGTGAATTTGTGATAATAAATAGACAATGTGTCGGTTTTGGCAGAGATCGGCAGTGCCGGTTGAGCGATAGGTGCAGACAGCGGCATCAGAGTTGATAGAGGAACATAATCAGTTGAGGTTGCAGTAGATGTTGTTATAACGTCGGAAAGTTCGCTGAAGGAGTTCTTTAGAAAATAGTTTCTATGGTATATTGATACTACACACTTACTACTACTTACACATTATCACGAAGGCATAAGATAGCTAGAACTCCACGGAACTCGGTACTCGATCCGATAAATGTACAGTTTATGTGGAAATGACAACTACAGGCAGCATACGAAACTGTCATGGGACGATAAGATTGTAAGCATACTCTAGATTGTAAACATTTCAGACGAAGAACGTTGCCCCGCGGATTATCACTATCACAAAACAGCTCGAAGCCCAGTATGTTCGTAAATAATCTTATTGAACAACGATTCATAAATAAGTGTCAATGAAAAATTTGTGTGTGGACTTCAATAAAATATCATAGAAATTTGATCGTCTTGCGTGTAGAAAGATGGGGACACAAATAGCTGAAACCAGCAAAGACAAATTGGAAAGTGTCTAAAATTTCTTCAAATTTTGTCTTTGCTGCTGAACTTTTTTCACGCATTTCTAAACTGAGGTGATATAATTTGTCTCTTCGCGATTTATCAAACTACTCTTCAGTGACTGCTGTATTTTTTCGGATTTGCACTCCATTCGAAACACGGGCAACATTATTTGATAAAGTTGCCTGAAAAAAATTCATATCCCAACGAGTACAAATATTTTGATTTATCACCATGTGTCATTTATAACCGCGCATAATACCCAGTAGGAAATTTGTCAACATGCATTTGAATTTATTTTACGAAAGACATTCGTTTCTATTTCTTACCTTTTTCTAAATATGTATGAAAAAGAACAGTATTTTGCTGGTGTATTGACTAAATGACTAATTTATGACACGTCACTATATAGTCTCTCAAATGACTAGTCCAATAATTGTCAACGTTAGACGACAAGTGTGAAACATATCATATTCTTCTTTCATGACAATGTCTTAAGTGCAACATATATGACATGTCTTCGGTGATTTGCATTCTATCTAGACCTTTTAAAAATGGCGTAGGTAAACAATCGAGAGAAATGAAAAAAATTACATTTCATTTCATGTTGACTCCTCGTCGCAATCCAATTATTATTTTTTGAATAAATGTATTTTGTTTGTCGAATTGTAAATAAAGTTTTTAACAGTTTTATTAGGGAAAAATTAACATATTTTTTTGTTTTTTATATTTGACAAAAATACAAAGTTCATCCAACAGAAGTGTCAGAAAGATGTCTGTAAGATTGTTTAAGGCAACAGCCTAATATTGTATAAATCATTAATTTTTTTCTTGATAAATTGGGAATACTATTCGTCAGTTACTTAAATAAAATGCTTTATTTATGGTTCTTTGCAATTTATTTGGACTAGTTTTTGAATACAACCTCAATTAAGTGGCCGCCTTTATTGGCCAGAGAAAAATTTGCCCTTTTGCTTCTTTTTCCATTAGCTTTTCGAGCACCTCGGGCGGTATAGCGATGATTTCGGCACGAATGTTTGCCTTGAGCTCGTCAATGGTCTGAGGCTTGCTGGCGTACACTTTGCTTTTCAAATTACTTCACAAAAAGAAGTCCGGAGGGATCGAATCTGCAGATCTGGGTTGCCAGTCAATGTCGCCTCGTTTTGACAAACGTCTAGGGAATTTTCGTTGCAAAAACTAAATTGTTTGATTTGCAATGTGGCATGTCGCACCTTCTTGTTGAGACCAGTAACCGTTATAACCCTTTTCACGCATTTGTGAGCACACATAATGAGCCAACATCCACCGATATCGATTTCCATTGACTGTTTCGTTTTCTCTAAAAAAATATGGTCCAATGATGGTTTTGGTGCAAACGCCGGCCCAAACAATCACTTTTTGGTCATGCAATGGCGTTTCATGGATCTCGTGTGGATTCTACGGTCCCCAAATGGTGCAATTTTGCTTATTACTGCCGCCAGACTGTGAAATGGGCCTCGTTGGTCATCAAAATTTGCATACAAAATCAGATTCAGTGTCAACCATTCAAGCGACTGTTTAGTCGTATTCCAAGCGACGTGGACGGTCTGTTGGCAATATTCTTTGTAGTAATTGCACTTTATACGGAGACAAAGCCAAATTATTCTTCAAAAAGCGCCGCAAAGTGGTTCCACTGACGCCCAAATGCTGAGCGCGGCAACGATATGACACTTTTGGGTTCTGGGCAACGCTCTCTCTGACCGCTTCAACCAGTTCATTCGAACGTCTTGATCGTGTATGGACGGCATATTGACGATCCCTTACTGTCTCGTGCTAAACAAAATTCGATACCAAACGACGAATAGTGTTGTCAGACAGTGCCTGTTCGCCACGATATTTTTGACGATATGCACGTTGAGTTAACACAACTGACGAACTGACGTTTCAAAAACATGTCTCATCAAGTCAATCGAGTTGACAAATGTCACACTTATTTAATGCTTACATACCGACATAAAAGATCGCGAACTCTGTACATACATAATTTGATTCGCCAATGACTTCTCATATACGATTCATATCAGACATGTCATAAACGAATCATCTCAGACACGTTGCACACTAAAATTAGTCCCATTTGCTGATAAATATCTACAAGTATATAGAGTCATTAGTGTATCATGATGAGTCATTAGTGCTGGGTTTTGCTTTATAAGCCTACCAAATTTTTATCATGTGTTTTAATTTAGAAGAGATATATTTATAGGAAGTAATAAATAAATTTATTGGATTCGATTTAACAATATTTAACAGTAGAATGTAATCCTTTATGAATAAGAATGGTATTTAGAATTATGGTACAATTGGCTAAAAATATGGTGCATATTGTATTAATTGACATCCTCTTTAACTAAATTTTCGACGCAAATGGACAATGTAGATTTTAAGTAGGTGTTGGTTGAAAATTTTTCTAAACTTAAATTCTCTTCAGATATTACAGATAAAATCGTTTAATATTTGTTATACCCAAGAGGAGTTTGTCCGTCTAATTTTCTCAACATTTATAAAAGATACTTTTCATAATTACATAAAATATTAATACATTTTACATTAAACCGCCGGAAATGACAATTTTCTCGTCAATAATTAATAACCAACCATAACAAAAAATCCTTAAATATCTTGTACCTTAAAAGCATTTCTTCTTAGTAAAAAATCTTAAAAAAGTTCAAAAACAAAAAGATCCTTTTTCACAACACAGCAGCAGCCGTTAAAAAAATATTGTTAGTATATTAGAACTTGGTAAAAAACATAAAAATAAAAAATCTATAAATCAACATTAGCTTTTAGCAACGTAATAATAATTCTGATTAAAACGGAGAAAAATAATAACAATAGCATGAAAATATTTCAAAACAGCAACACACAACAATAAAAAAAACAAACCGGGAAAATGATAATAAAATTATGGAAATATAAGCGTAAAAATAACACAGAACAGTTTTTTTTATTAAGTTGGAAAACATAAACTGGAAAATACAAGTGAAAAATACTAAAAATTTCACAACAAAATATTTTTGGAGGTTTATTTTAGTTTAACTACTTTAGTCTGGATATAATATACTATAAGTATTATGTGAAGAGATGGATATACACTCCTTATATATTTTACAGGATTTATAGCCTTTTTATATTCCAAAAAAAGCAAAATTTGTAGACAGGACGTAATCGTATTTGCAAATAAAAATTAGATTACCTATAGTTTACGATTATTGTGCTATTTGGTTATGTATATAGCGATTCGGCTGAATTATTTCTCGTTATCAAACTGGAACATACTGTTCACACAAGCTAAATTGATGATTAAGTTTAAACATGGCTAGTTGTAGCATAAATATTGTTGCAAGTGTTATCAGTTTAATTGCTTAAATAAAAGCAACCAAAAGTTTATCGTTATTTTTTATAGAAATCATCCGTTTTAACAAATTAACTCGTTGGCAACATTTTGCCTTATAAAGTTTGAGGTTCATCTGTTTTTTGATAGACGTCGTCGTCGCTTTTTTATTACTAAAATAGTTGATTATTTTTTTTCAAAAAATTAATCCATTTATTTACATTATTTCTATTTATCAATTACAATATTTACTAATCTATTGCATTATCAGGGAACATCAAATCCGTTCCAGAGAAGACCAAATTTACAAAGATAACCGATAAAGAAAAATAGAAGCAAATCGGTAGCTGACCAGGCCGATACTTTTTCTAACGCTCTACCTAGACAAACATTACACGAAATAAGTGATGCCACCGGAAATTTTACTTTGCAAATAGCCGAATCTAGTAAAACTACTATTGACCTAGAAAAGAAGAATATGAATCTCTTGGCGAGGCTAGGGCATATGGCGCAATTATTTGCCAAGCTAAGCGAAGAAATTGAGTATCTAAAGCACGAAAATGAAAACCTAAAAATGAATCGGGATTCAAAAGAAGATTGCGATATAGGAAGCATTGAACCAGACAAACTGATCTATTCCACTGATGAAGATGAACTACAAAGAGAGATGGACTGGATCCTAAAGAAGAAAAAACAGTGCAGGAAGAGTAAGAAAAGAAAAGCTGAATCGTCACCTGAGGCTGAGCAATTAAATGGTAGGGGACAATCTAGTCCAGATTGAAACGATGCTCTACCCAAAGCCAATCAACCAAAAGGTAGTAAATCTACCAAGAACATTACACCAAATTTGGTGCAACCGAAAGAAAAATCACCCCCACCAATAAATATTGTGGGTGTAACCAGTTATCCAGAAATTCAGTCACTGATGAAATCGGCAAACGGCCAATGAAAATATAATGTGAATCCAAAAGTTAGATGATTTTGATATACGTCCAGTAACTCTCAAAGAATTAAAAGAAGCAGTAAAAAAGCAACATGAATGTTAAGAAAGCCCCAGGATATGACTTGATTACTTGCCAAATAATCAAGGCTCTACCAGATAAAGGATTTCGTAAGCTATTACACATAATCAACGCAAGCTTTCGGTTAAAATATGTTCCGTGGCAATGGAAAGTAGCAGAAGTAATCATGATAGTAAAACCTGATAAACCACATAACAATAAAAAATCATACAGGCCAATTTCATTGCTGCCAATTATGTCAAAACTCTTTGAAAAATTATTACTAAAAAGACTTAAACCAATAATTGAGGACCGACAACTAATTCCTCCGCATCAATTTGGATTCAGGGAAAAGCACTCCACAATTGAACAGGTGCATAGAATCACCAACGTTATTGAAAGAACGTTAGAACGCAAAAAAGGATGCTCCAGCATATTTCTGGACGTCGCCCAAGCATTCGATAAAGTTTGGCACAGTGGACTGGAATTCAAGCTGCGTAGAGATCTGCCGAGGAAATTCTATGCCATACTAAGATCTTATTTATCCAATAGACATTTTCGTGTGAAATATGAGGATGAATACTCCGAACTAAAGAAAATCTCTTCCCATCTCCAGGAGGCTCCAGGAACATGGAAACCCCTATATTCGCCATATGATAGATAACCCTGTCGTTGAAAGAAGACTTCAAGAGGCCACTTGAAAAAAAGAAACAATATTTACATTCAATGTCGGAACAAAACTCAAAAACCATATCAGTCTTTAAAGTTTTAGCCCATCAAATTCATCAGTGAGACTGGCTCTGGACGCCATTCTCTTGAAAGTACCTCCTACTCCATCGCATGGTCCTTTTCCATGTGCTGTGGCATGAAAATGCCATTCACAATCGACTCCGAAATCCTTTTTGTGTTTCATTATATTCGTAAAAATTTTTTTTTATAATGTGTTCCAGCACCATCAGTAATATAATAAATTTTGGTTAAACTCGTCATCATTTTTTCTATGAACAGTGACATGACTAAGACAATCCGATATAACAATGAAGCTATAGTGCTGCAATTTCCCATCTACATTTATGTGAATTACAAATGGATGAATAGTCGCTTGCTTATTATTCACATTATTGCAAAGTCACATGAAACAAGTGCTTCTGTAGACTCCAGAGTAAGTTTTTTATTTTTTACGAAGCTAGATTGTTGAAGTTCTTTATGAAGTAATCCAAAAATTCTTCTAACGGGTTTGTGTACTTTTCCAAATTGCACCTGTTAGTTGAAATCCACTGACTGAATGATAAATCAGCATCCTCGTAGTCCTTTTCCAGAAAAGCGTTTTTCAAATATTCTCGAAATAAACTTAATCCTGGACAATTCTTGCATTTTAGTAGACATGTCGGCTTAGGATCTGGACTTAAAATAGATGAAATGCAATCTTGGTATTTTGATATCTTTCAATTTGTAATACATAGTTTCTATTTTGATTCCATAAATAATCAATTTTACATTTTGGTGTATTGTACAAACACACACTGTATGCCTTCCACTGCTTGCTGGTTGCACACAGTTTTTCGGACGAAGCAAGCAAAATTTGAAAAATCTGATTTTTTTTTGACTCGTCGTTCTGATGGAGAATTTTGTAGCCCTCGTAGCATTCTTTTAATGTACTCATCATTAGACGTTTCTGAGCTTTAACTTTTTCAATAGTTAAGCAATCGTTTTTTCCAGGCATTATACGACTGACTTCATCATCGTTATAATAATCTATCACTGATTGCTTTAGTTCATCGCTTATTCGTTTCCCAATTTTAGGTACAGGAAGACCCAGTGGGCCATTCGTTTTCAGAATATATTTAGCTTTATGCACCAAGTATTGTGTTGTGTTGAACTCCTGTTGAATTTGTTGCATGGTTAGTTACTTCGGCAGTGTAGTCAGCAGCTATATCTTATCACAATTTTTCTCCAATTGTTTGAATTTACTTTTCAGTTAATCCATGATTCGATTCCAGGAATAAAAAATGATTATGTTGATGGTACTATTGCGGCTAAATTGATTAATTTTTGTTGTTGATGCTGTTGCCTAGCTCCTAGTTTACTGGCATATGTGAGCGACATTCCAATATCTGGTAAAATCTCATTGGTTTTTGAAGAACGCTCGCTTTTTGTATTTGGCATTCTTCTTTATCACTCCTAATGGAATTTATTTCAGATTCTACTGCAGTTGATGACGATTTCGGTGTAACTGCGGAACTTGATGGTGAAGAGGGTGATGTATACGTTTCAATTTTTCGACGTTTAAAAGAAATGTTCACATAACAAGTTGTACAAATGAATAAATTTTTATTTATTTCAATCGAAGGTGGCAAACAATCCATAATATGTTTAGACACTTTTTGTAAATTTTTAGAGCACTTCGAACCAACAAACGGCTTACAACACATTTTAATTTCACTCATTATTTAATTCAAGTAATACAAATTCACTATATGATAAACTAAAATTTGAATTTTGTTTAAGTCAATGTTACTTACTTTTAAACTTTAAAATTTGAACTATCTAAATATTGATTTTGACTCATATTTATACCAAAAATTAAAACTAGAAATATATACCTGAAAAATGTATCTATTTTTTATATTTGTATAAACGCATCACCATTTTCAACAAATTCTTAAATTTTTGACCGACTGTATCTTATGCAACAACAACAAAAACAACAAAAATCGAGTTTACAATATTTTTTTTTACCCAGTACTACCTCAACTTCCAAAACCACAGTTTCTTGATTTTCTCTGTTTATAAGGGTTGTAATTCTGTGAACGTATAATATATATTATATCGTATACTGAATTTTGTCCAATGGTCTGAGTTCCAATGTAGTTATAACTTCACAGGTCTTCACATTTGGTTCAAGTACCATACAAATGAATAAAATCCGTTTTTGTGTTGTCCGTGGCTTTTTGTTAACTAATATATTTAAATTTTAATTTTTATATTTTGTTTTATTTTTTAAATAACTTGTATATTTATTATTTTCCTCTAAACAACATATTATTTTATTTTTTTTTTAAAAACAGTTATTTTAAAAACTTTCATTATAACAAATATTAAAATTTATAAACTTTTTGGAAATCTATTTTGGGAATACTTCCATCGCCAGTTCCTATTTTTTATACTACTCGTATAAAGTAGTATAAAAAATAGAGCATGACGATGAAAGTATTCCGAAATTAGATTTCTAAAAAGTTTATAAATTTTAATATTTGTTATAATGAAAATTTTTAAAATGTTTTAAAATTAATTGTTGTTCATAAAAATATAAAAAAACTAAAAAAATTCAAATATATTTGGTTTAAGTTTCTTATCTGTCACTGGAGGCAAGAATATAACACACAACATTTGTAATTATCACACAAAAAACAACAAGATTGCTAAAATCTCGCAGGTATTACAAGATTTAATTGAATCCGAGGCTCTTGCTAAGTGAAGGAATTACGCCCGATGCCGAAGCCCAAGAATGGTAACTAAACCAGAGCAATATTCGACAATAACTCCCGAATAACATGCACTTACTTTTGTAAATAACTTCAATTTAATCAGGTCAGAGTTTTTATCTTGCTTTTGAGTTTTAATTGCAATTTCGTTTTAACGTATACGAAATTTTATCTCAATAAGTTGAATTATTTCCACTTGTTTTTTTTCATTTTGGTTTTGTTAAATATGTAAAATTGCAAAGAAAAATGATAGTAACCCATAATAAGATCTAGTAACCCATTTACTTTAGTCCCTAGGGAGTAAAATGCATCATTATTGACTGGCCGTTTGCAGCTATAAATAAAGTGCTAGTACTATAAAATTATAAATAAACCAGTTTTGTTACAAATTTAATTTAGAATATTTTCTTCTTAATCTGCGTTTCTTAATCGAACCACGCGAAAGAAAGTATAATGTATAAAATTATTCTCATTTTAGCTAGTAAAATCACATTTTCAGAGAAATATGCATCTCATACGAATACTTTTGTGTATCACTGTATATGTTGCAAATTAGATTATTATAGCATGTACTTTTACTAGCACTAGTAAGGATTCCATTATAGCTGAATGGTCTTGCTTATGGCTGGACCAACTTATTTTAAGTTAAAATACACAAGTCACCAAGTATAAATCTAATTATTTATCTTCCCCATATAATCACAACTTCGGCTGTTTCTATCACTAATTTTCAATTATATTAAAAGTCCGTTAGAAAATTCTAAATAAAAATAATACCAAATAAGGCTACGGTGCAGTTACGTGATATTTTATAACTTATATAATACAACAAAATGATACCACAACGGCCGTTGATTTGGACTTCATAATCTATGTAGCGATATTATGATTATGGATCGTTTTGAAGTACTAACGTTAGTATACTCGTACGAGCACATATAGAAAATACCACAAATACACAGAATTCCAATATAAATCAAATCATAAACCATTTCTCGTAAAATTCGCATTGTTAATGTAGCAAAAACTGTGCGGTATCCAAAATATTTTCAAATCACAAAATGTTTTGTTTTATATTTGAGATGATATCGTATTCGTGTTATACACTTCGTTACAGCAGATTAAATCCACTAAAAAAATTTAATTGTTATCTCTTTAGAATTCTATCGCTATTTTATTTATATACTGAAAGGTATAATAATAATTTCAACAGCAATCAAATGACTAAAAATTTGTTTTCTAGTTGGCTTTGGAAATGTTGCTTTTTTTGTTTTTCATTAAAATATAATAAAAAAAATTCCGTTATTGTTACACGTCAATAAATCCAGTTCATTTTCCTTTCTTTTGTTTAGTTTTCTTTTGTTTTAGTTTTGTCAATTGTTTTTTTAAACGGGGGAAAATAAAAGATTAAACGATGTTGAAAAGGGAAAAATTGATGCATACCAGCCGTCCAACTAAGCCGAAGTCACATTGTAATGCCAAATTATTTAAGAAATCCTGAAAACTATGGACAAAATATGAAAAGTTGTTCTGTTTCGTTATTAAAACCGGTAGATAAACTTAAATTGATTCGGCTTCAATGTGGGAAAGATGACATGAATAACCAGTGATACAAAGTCTTGTTTTCAAATGAAAAAAAAAAAATCAATTTGGACGGGTCCGACGGTTATAACTATTATTTCCATGACCTACGTAAAGAAGAACTAGTTCTCAATCGATATCACAGCAGGGAAGGAGGGATTATCGTCTGGGAGCTATTTCGTCATAGTGGGATTATGTTAGCTTTTAAAAAATTACAGTAAATTCGTATTTGTCTATTTTGGGTTCAGCATTCTCATAGTTCAAACCACTGAAGTGGATTTATCAGCAAGATAACGCCCCTATCCTTAAGTCGCGTATTAATCATCAAAGCTGCTTGGACTGACATTTCCTTGAATTATTTGGAGCCGCTATACGATTCAATGGCTAATAAAATAATTGAGCTGATTTCAAAAAATGGAGGCAGCACTTATTATTAAAATAAATAAAAAATGTATTGTTATAAATAAATAAACTTAAAAATTAAAAAATAAATATTTAATTTCATAAAAATATTTGGTGTATTTATTCAAATTCTGGCGTGGATTTATTGACGGGTAATAATAAAAATGAAATTTTTTTACCATATCTTGATGAAAATTTTTAGTCATTTGACTAATGATGATGGATTAATGGATTTAATCTGCTGTAACGAAGTGTATGTACCCAATGTGTGTATAATCCACAAGGAAAAAAGAATTGTTCTCAATATCAGATATAGGAATTTTTGGTAAATATATTTGTATTCGATCGAAATTTTATTACTTTTATTTAATTTTGATGTAATCCTAGAAATTTTTTTATGTGGATGCTGTGGGTACATAATATGTATATAGATTTTTGAAAACATCAAACAATTTTATTTGTTTTTTATTAAATTTTTGTTATGGTTTGGTTTTTGGATTTTTTCGACAATTTTCCACCGCCTCGTAAATGGTATAAATATCTAAAACTGATATAAAATTGAATGGATAGTCTATGATAAAAATCTTTACACAAAATTTTATTATACGTATTGGTAAACTTGTTAACAATAACTGTTTATAAGGCTAAACGCCTCTAGCGATATCCTATAAATATCCTTCTGTACACTGTATACAAAAGGATGACCCAATTACATGCGATAAATCATCCTTTCAATAATATTCTCGTTTCTTATACCGCCATAAACCGAATCCATAAAATAATTGGATGACCTGAAGCCGTGGTCTTGACGATGACAGTATAAAAGGCCATAAATATACTTTTTTTTTGTAATAATAAGCTCACCTAGAGAAAACTTTAATATGTCTTTAACAAATATTCTAATAATATCATACTAAAAGCTTTTTGCACTCGTACATTGTGGTGTTTAGGAAAATATGTATGTATAGAAACCACAACATTTGTCTTGGATAGTCTTAAATTTTGGTTTTCTTTTGTATAAATTTAACAAAACAAAATTTTAATTTTTATATTTCTTATAGGGTCAGTCTATGTGGTTTTTATAATTTTTATAATTTCGTGGCTTTCCCAAAAATGTAATGATAAATAAAAAGTTTACGGTTTAATATTAAAGCCATATACCAACTTTGGTAAACTATGTATATGCTCCATACATAGCTTTATACCATGAACATGGAATATACTTTTTGGATATGTAGAGGTTATATGATAAAAATTAATTTATATGGATATCATTTATTTTATCTGGGGGAGAGATGTTTTGATTTATGTTATTTTACATAGCTTACGTAATTTATAGTTTTCTCTCGGTTAATTTTATCACTTATTGGATTTTCATTTTGTTTGTGTTGGGCACAACTAATTATCAAGATCAACCCTATGCTATATATACACTACATATATTACCTGTAGTATAAAATGTCAATAACTTAACTAAAAATGTCAATAAGGTACATATAATAAATCGTTATGTGTAATAAATCAAAAATATTTTTTCCTTAATTAAGTTTCTTGTTATATTGTAGTGTATTTCTACTTTGGTTGTTTATGACTTAATTTAGACACTAAATTGTATATCATCTGCAGCACTAATATGAACAAAAAACTTTGTCAATAGTAACACCAATATTAGCAAATTATAGACCAAATGCAATCGAGACTCGCAAAAATAAAATCCCCAACAAATTGAAGAACAGTTCATAAATTCTATTTTTCTCAAGAATTTGTGCAAACAAGTTGTAAGCGAGCTACAGAGACTTTCCTGCTATTGACAACTTTGGTTTTCAAAGATTTTAAAAATGGCAGAAGCTCTTTAAAAATAAATTATAATGCAAATCGAAATTGTTTTTGGACAGTTTTTCGTTTCATAGGTAGCCGTTCCTGAAAAGATACAAAGGTTTGTTTGGTTAGGCACAAATTCATTATTTATCGTCTAGATATACGAGTATGTTAATTAGATATATTTAGACTTAACAGAAACTGCTACTCAAAAAATGAAGGGGTGTAATTGTTGTGACCAACACCCGACTTTCTTTTCCGACAAATGTTCATAGATCTCGAATACTAAAATAATTTCTTTTTCAACTAATTTTGTTTGAAATTCAATGTATAATCTTTTTATTTTAATCGTTTTTTCGGAAATGCTTTATAATTTTTAAAATAATTGCGAAAAACGAAGCTCCTATTTGACAAAAATCACTAAGATCTTCCGATTTATTGGAAAAGCTTATATATTAAGTTTTACTCCGTTCAGTCAATCCATTTGACCTGAACAGAGGACACAAATATTTAGTAAAAAACTTGAGGTCAAAAATGTTCATTATTTCTATGCAAAAAAGCGGTTTCTTGTCAAAAATTCACCTTTCTGCTTACATTTTGGAAAATTGCTCTGAACCAATTGCTTTATTGTTGTAAATTTGTTTTAGAATATTTTAGTGCATAGTCGATTTTCTCATAATTCTCAAAAAATATTTGCAAACAACGAAACAGCTCCTACGGAAGCTGCCATTTCCGGTGGACCGATTTCGACCAAAAAACACAGAGATCTCCCAATTTGTCGAAAAACTTAGGTATGAAGTTGTATGAACCGTTATTTTCGGTTAAATTTTAAAAATAATTTGGGACAATATTTTTGGAAATTTAATTAAAAATCTTGGTCAATTTTTTCATAATTGATTAACTTTCCAAAATATTAACAAACAACGAAAAAACTCCTACGGAAGTTGCTACTTCCGGTGGATTGATTTCGGCCAAAATTCACTGGGATCTCTTAATTTGTGGAAAAAGCTTAGATATGAAGTTTCATCCTAATCAATCACTCCATCTTGACTGTACCGGGGCCAATTTTTTGTTGAAAAGTGTTTGTTTTATCAAAAATTTTCATTTCCGCTTAAATTTGGGAAAATTAATCTGGATCGATATTGTTGCAAATTGAATTTAGAATTTTTTAGTTCATAGTCGCTTTTCTCATTATTGATATACTTATCAAAATATTTGCAAAAAACAAAACAGCTCCTATAGAGGCTGAGACTTCCTTTCCGCTCCTATAGAAGCTGAGATCTATTTTGGCCAACATTCATTGGTATCTGCCAATTTTATGTAAAAAACTTAGGTATGAAATTTTATATCGATCAATCAATCTATCTATTGTACAGGGCCGAATTTTGTTGAAAACAGTTTTTTGTTAAACATCGTAATTTCCGATATTGTTGCATATTTAATTTAGAATCTTTAGGTTATAATATTTTTCTCGTAAATCCTATACTTTACAAAATATTTACAAAAAACGAAACTGCTCCTATGAAAGTGCCACTTCTGGTATCGAATAAAAATCACTAAGATCTCCGAATTATGTTTGAAACATGAATTTTCAAACAAGTTTGTTCCATAATTCAAATAATTTTCAAAATATTTGCAAAAACGTAAAATCTCCTATGGAAGCTGCCAATTCCAGTGGACCGATCTCGGCCAAAAAACCCTCGAATCTGAATGGGTATTGCTGCAAAATTAATTTAAAATCTGCTATTTTATAACCCTTTTCCGGTAAATGATATAATTTTCAAAATACTGGCAAAAAACAATAAGTTCCTATGGAAGCTGTTACTTCCAATGGACCGATTTTGACTAAAATGTACTGGGATGTCCTAATTTGAGGAAAATCCTTAGGCATGTAGTTTTGTCCTGATCAATCAATCCGTGTGGACTGTATAGTACCGTCATATCCGCTTAATCGTCATTGTAATCGTCTTCGTAATCGTTATTTCCGCTTAAATTTTAGAAATTGGTCTGATTAAATTTTAGAATCCGTTATTTCACAACGTTGAACTTCCGTTTTTCTCGTAAATCAAAATACATGCAAAAATAACGAAAAAGCTCTTTGAAGCTGTCACTTCCGATTGAAAAACGAAAAAGCTCCTATGGAATCTGTCATTTTCGAATGGGCGATTTCGACCAAAATTCACTGGAATCTCCCAATTTGTGGAAAAAGCTTAGGGTCAATCCCGTGTGGATCTGGAGCGGCGTTGTTGCAAAATTATATTAAAACCTATAGTTCATAATCATTATTAAAAATATTTGCAAAATACAAACAAGCTCCTATTGAAGCTGCCACTTCCGGTGGACCGAATTCACCGGGATCTCCCAATTTGTGGAAAAAACTTGGGTATGCAGTTTCAACCCGATCGATCACTCTATCTGGGCTGTACAGAGGTAGAATTTGTGTTGAAAACGGTGTTTGCCAAAAATCGTCATTTACTTATAAATTTTGGAAAACTGATCTAGAAAGGTATTGTTGCAAATTATATTTTAAATCTTTAGATCTAGTCGTTTTTCTCGTAAATACTTTTTTTTTTTAAATGTTTGCAAAAAAACGAAAAGTATCTTATGGAAATGTTACTTCCGTTGGACCTATTTCGGCCAAACTTCACATAGTATAGACTGTACAGAGTCGAAGTTTTGTTGAATACCAGTGTTTTGTAAAAAATTGTCACTTCAGCTAAAATTATGGAAAATTTATTTGGAACGGTATTGTTGCAAATTTAATTTAGAATTTTTTTAGTTCATAATCGTTTTGCTGGTAAGTGCTAAACTTTTCAAAATATCAACAAAAAACGAAAAAGCTCATATGGTAGCTACCACTCCCGATGGACCGATTTCGTCCAAAAATTATTGGGATCTTCGAATTAATGAGAAAAACTTAGTATGAAGACTGTGTAGAAAACACAGTTAGTCTGCACGGAAACACACATACAGAGAATTTTTAAAATGTACTTTTTTCACTTCGGCGATATAGCAAATGGTAAATCTGCAAAAGAATCAAGGTAAAAATTACTACATAAAAGAAAGTACTCGGTACAAGACTAAAGTCTCATGTTTTTTTTAGGTTAATATTAACTGTCCAATGGATTTTTAATACCCTCTTTTCATGTGTGCGTGAACACACCCCACCCATTCGCACAATTACAGTATACCACCTGCACATTGCAAGCTCCATATCAACCTATAGACTGGCATGGACGGTGGGTCGGCACTGAATTCTGTATTCCAACAGAGGGAGGGTCTTAGTTGTGTATAATCGATGACGAAAATTCGCTTTGTACCAAGCCTCTGGTGAAATTCGAACCCAGTACTTCCCGGTCCAAGTGCCGAAGCTTTAACCACTGCACCACTTGTCCGGTCTTTAAAAAATTTATGGAAGATCCACGGCCACAACTTCCTATAGTTAAAATACATAGACCCTCGGCACAACAGCAACATAAAACAAAACTAATGAAATTGCTGGTGACAATATTATGAAGTAAAATAATATCGTCGACACAATGTATAGTATTAAACTGTAGACAGTACGAATCTTCCTAAACAGCAAAAGAAACAAGTGACAACTAAATTCTAAATAGAATTTTACGTTGATCCCAGGTATAACAGACAAAATAACTTTTCTTCAATTTAACAATGTCACATGTGCCAGTGCTCATTGTTCACAACAAAGCGACACAAATAAACTTAATACCTGGTTCTAATCGATCGCATTAAAAGTAAAACGGTTTGCGTTTTTGTTTTCTTATCGTCTTGCTACAAGGCGAATTGTTTACAGCTTTACTTTATAGTCAACAATTCTTTATGTATTTAATAAAATTTATGGTCGAGACGTTAAAATTTTTATTACACTCTATTTTGTGTGCATGGTTCTTCTCGCTCTCTATAGCTCTGTTAAGAATTTAATTAATTCCGAAATTTTATTTTGACAGTTTTTCTTTTTATTTGTTGCTGTAAGCTTCTAAAATACTTCACTCCTTCGATAGAACCTACAATTTATAAAAAAAAAATATTATTTTCTATCACCTCTATACGGGTATATACGAGTATATGAAGAATTTTCATGTTGGTATTTTAGTTATTTTCTCAAGACACAGAAGAAAGATTTTCCACTTTTCTACAGCTTAGTACATGCAATATATTACATATATGAAAGCTCCGTAGAAAGGGGATTTTTTTTTATATTAACTGCATTAAATTTTTCAGTTTTAAAAGCGATCTTTAATAGTGTTGACTTATTAATGATAGTTCATATATTTTCTTATAATTTTCTTCTCGTTTCGATTCTTTATTATACTAAATATTATTTTTTTGTTCATGAACGATATTGATTTTTTATTTAATAGAACATTTCTATATACTTTCTAATGATAATAATCATTTTCCTTCTCTGTTCTTTGTAATTTTTTTTAATTCAATTTAATTTTTCCTCTTAAATTTTCCAGAACACAAAAAATGGGAAATCAATGTGATAAAAGAAAAATCGAAACGTAATAGATCAATTTGTTTGAGCCACAGTAAAAAAAATTGTGTGTGATAGTAATGTAAGAAGACGTTGAAGTAAAACGGATTAATGAGATTTAAATTTTTCATTTACTCTAATCTGTTCCATTTTCCAACTAACTTCTTAAACCATTTTTTGTACAATCTAAATCTTATTTGGTATTCAAAACTTTTAAGAAAACAACTCCTTAAAATAATGTTTCTCGTCATTAAAGTACTCATTGAATTAAAAATATTTATAGAACGAAATCGACAAACCATACAAAAATTGCCAGTGTTATTTTATTTTGTTGCTAGGGCAACGTCAAATATTATATCTTTTTAGCTCCCCATCCAAAGGTTTTCATAAAAATGATGATTGGAATCGTTTTGTCAGGATTGGTCACTAATAAATTTCGTCGTTTGGTCAATTAAAGGGTAAAGATATAATGAAAATTTGAAAGCAAATCCCGGGTAGCAGCTCATTGCAAGGACACCATTCTACACCGTAATCAAACTGTTTTCCTCAAATTTCGTAAGGCAATCGTTAGGTGAGGATTGGTCAACACATTTTGGCATTTGGTTACATTGGGGTGGCTCATTTTTTATTGCGAAAAAACTAAATTAACGTATGTAAAGTTATGATGCGATTCCATGCCAGAATCAATAAAAAAAACATTTGCTCTTGTGTGAAGGTAGTAGCCCAGCCCGGAATTCATTAGAAATCACGTTAAATAGAAAAATTAAATTCGTTCCTTTTAAATTTTCCGAATTTTAGCCCTGCAACCGTTATATCTAAAGAACGTGTATTTTAACGAACTAAAATTACGTTACACACGATAAAGCTACTTGGCACGTTAAAGGTATAATCTAGTCGGATTAAGGCCTTAATCCGCCTATTTTATACCTTGAACGTGCCAAGTACCAACTTGCATGTCTAAAATTCGCAAAATTTAAAATGAACGAATTAAATTTTTGTATTTATCGTATTTAACGTCTAACTTCACACAAAGGAAATGGGCTTTTTTATTGATTAGTATTGCCTGGTGATTTTTATTTTATTTTCTGGGATAGAATCGTGGGATAACTTCACAAAAGTACTAAATTAAAATGTATTAATTCAATGAAACCAGGTTCGTCGCTTATTTGGGACTTTGGGACTTTCATTTTGCAAAATTAACAATAAGCCCAATTGGAATATACGATATGGATAAAGATATATGAGACAACGCACTATTTTTATGTACAATTATATGTTTCAAAAGCTACAACTATGTCAAATTGATTCCCAAAATAGTACACCTTAGATCCCAATTTGTAATCCTAACTGAATATTAAAGTTATCCGAGAGTTTCCAGCCGCGGATAAAATAAGTCGTCGGTGGCCACGAGGGATAATGTTTTATAGTGATATACAGCTCCATATACCTCATTGCTGTTTCACCCCCAAATAATCATAGAACCTTAAAACTCTGTCGGAAACTATATAATTTTACCAGATTGGTCCTGGTCCTATAGGGTATGAATTGTAAGAGGCTCCAAAATATCCAGAAACTAATTTAATAAATTGTTCTGTAGCTTTTGAGTCACCCACATGCTCATGGATCCTACTATGGCCATTTGATAGGTCCTAGTCATAGTTGAGCCCAGGCGGAGTTAGATGCAGTTCTGATAATAGTGTGAATGACTGGAACTACCAAAATTTCGGAACTTCTAGTAAATTACACATTTTGCACAAACTCAGACTGAGTTTACCTTGGATTGGGACCTATCTGTGGTCCATATTAGGATCGATGATCATGTGGGTGGCTCAAAAGATGCACAACATTTTGCTAATTTAGTACAATTTTGGAATAGTCCACCTGGGCTTACCTCGAATTAGGATTATGGGTCACAGTAGGATCGATAAACAAGTGAGCAAGTAAAAGTTACATTAATTTAGTTTTGGATATTTCTCCCCCTATAGCCTTCTAAATTGTTTTAGAACCCCACGTGAGGGCAATAGTTGGATCGATGAGCGAGTTGGTTGCTCAAAAGTTGCAGAGCATTTTATTAATTTACTATTGAAAATGTCGGAGTTTCTTATAATTTGCACACCATTGGATTGGAACTAGTCTGGTATAATTATGTCACTCCTGACCAAATATATACTTTTTCGTTCACGTTGCAGATATTGTTATGGAGTTTGTTAGATTTTAAACCAATTTTTTATTTCAGATATGTCGATGACGATAATTACAGCAATCAGGTTAAAACCTTTTTATAATCGTTTAACTCGTTTAATGATAACATTAAATTTTCTATGGAATTAGAACATAATCGAAGGTTAGCCTTTTTGGAGTAATCGTAATGGAACATTATTAACTGATTGGTTCTTAAAGCAACAGGGTCTGGTAGATATTTGAATTTTGAGTCTCACCTCCCTTTGGCGTACGAACGTAATACAGTTAAATTGTTAGCGAACAAAATAATTCATATTAAAAGTTATTCTTATCAAATTTTCTTGGATCATATAATTGAACCACCAAATGACTCTCGTTCGCCTAGAACATTAACCAGCAAACCAAAATATGCAAGCGTTCCCCAAGGTGAATCCTCAAATGCTGATCCTACCCTGAATATCTGCATGCAACTGATGATGCAGTTAATGACAGTAATGCAAAATATGCTACAAAATCAAACCATTATCATCCAGAAACGAGAATATCTCCGATAAATTATCTGAAGATATGCCACTGGAACGCAAACGGTACAAGCCAACACAAACTCGAATTAAAGCATTTCCTAGCAAAACACGAAATTGATCTTATGCTAGTTTCTGAACCCCATTTAACCGATAAACACAATTTCAGGGGCACAATTTTGGGCAGAAGTCGAGGAGGAACTGCTATTATTATAAAAAAGCAGATTTGCCATTATGTTGAGGAAATTCAACCAACCTGGTATATGTGTTGAACTCGATAAGTAAAATTTAGTCTTCAATATATTGCACTCCAAATAATAACGTTCCGGCAGATATCTACAAAAAAAATTTAGCAACTCTGAGCCAAACATACCTACTGGGGTAAGATTGACAACTCCAAGAGGACATCAATTAATGAATGTTATTCAAAATTCAGATGCCGCATCGAGTGGCCATCCAACTTATTGACCTGCGGATCGTCGAGAAATTCCCGACATCCTTGATTTTGCAGTCACACGTAAAATAATCCAGGCTAAACAACTTATAGAATTATCTTCTAATCTTCTTCCGGTCTTATTAAAGGGTTTTTCAATTTGGGCGAGTATATGTTAGCAGCCTGTGTCGGCCATGTTGTTTTGGTGGCGTCTGCCTCATCTGGTATTTTTTTCAGTCACTGATGCCAAACCACCATGACAAGTTACACGATTGAGCAGCCCTACCAAATGATAGAACTTTATTATCAAAATGAGTGTTCATTAATACAAATGTTGCACGCGTTGCGCCCATTTTACAGCAGACGCGGTGGTCTTTCAAAGTCGACTCTCCAACGTTTGGTGGCCAAATTCGAGACAACCGGTTCGGTAAACAATTAGCCAACACCTGTACGATAAAGGAAAGTAAAAGGAAAGCCAACTTGACGAATTTTGCGTCGGGACTTGGGCCTATACCCGAACAAGGTCGAACTGACCCAGGAGCTCGAAGTTAATGACGAAATAAGTGTTAGGGGCTGAAACCTCACGAGGTAATCAGAAATTCGGTATGCAAATTGATCAACCAGAAAAATTCACTGGAAATTGGGAAACATTGCAAATTTCTAGTAAGAAAATTGGTCACGATACCATACAAGGAAACTTCCTCCTTTATACAAACATTTAGAAACTTAGACCAGTTTTAACAGTTTTTTATGATATATAATGAATCGAAAAAAATAAAACAGTTCCGACTTACTTAAAATTTGGTATCTTTCTTACCAAAGTATACGAAGAAAATTTTCTAAGAATAAAATTTCCATTGTACCAACCAAAAATTTCCATAAAAAAATTGTTCACAAAACGACACAGAACAATTTTCTGATTCTTCATTGATTTTGCAAAGGGTGTTTTTTTAGAGGTTCACATCTTTAAGTTGGCAACACTGTTTTGTTTGACAATCGGTTTGGCGCTAAACTCATCGTTTTCTGTTCGCCAAACTCATCGTGCATTTTGCGGTCGTCATAATCGTCCATCAGAGCGGGTAAATCTCGGTACTCTAAATGATAATACGCATCCAGTAAGACGTCAAACAGTGCATACTGAACAAGCGATAGATGCTGTACAGCGTAGCATTGAGGAAGACCCGAATCAATTAATTCGATGTGGTTCTCAGCAACTGGAGGTGTATCCATCCACTTTATGGAAGAGTTTATCTAAGGATCTTGGTTTACGTGCTTACAAAATTCAACTGGTGCAGGAATTAAAGCCATCCGACCATCGCACACGCCGCCAATTCGGCAAATGGGCTGCATTATTCAGCGAAGAAGCTCACTTTTATTTGAATGCGTACGTTAATAAACAGAATTGTCTTATTAAGAGTGGAGATAATCTACAAATACGCTTTTATCTTTGTGTGGCGCGCTTTATGGGCCGGCGAAATCATTGGGCCATATGTCTTCAAAAATGATGATGGGCGGAATGTTACAGTCAACAGTGAACGGTATAGAGACATGATTTCTTTCTTTTTTGTACCCCAATTATCTGGCATAAATCTTGCTGACCTGTGGTTCCAACAGGACGGTGCCACATGCCACACAGCGCGGGATACAATTAATTTACTCAAAGAAACATTTGATGAAAACTAATTTTACGTAATGATCCTATTAATTGGCCTCCTCCTACACGCCTACGCCGATAAACCAGAGATGATTGAACACTTGGAACAACATTCGGCGAGTTATTAGCGAAATACGGCCGCAATTGCTGCGAATAGTATAATACCATCGACAACGCCGTTTGTTCGTGAACTGGGGTTCGGAGCGTTTGGAAGAGGACCACACATTTGGCCGAAAAACCATCTTTAGCGACGAGGCACATTTTAAAATGAATAGCTATATTACCAAGCAAAATTGCCGTACATGAGACGACGCCAACCCACAGGAGGTTCACCAGGTGGCAATGCATCCGCAAAAAGTTACTGTTTGGTGCGGATTTTGGGCCGGCAGCGTCATTGTTCTGTACTTTTTTAAAAATGACGTTGGTGAGGCCATCACCATCAACGGCGAGCACTACAGAACGATGCTAACCGATTTCGTTTGGCCCAAAGATGGGGCAACGTGACACACAGCAGGCCCAACAATGACCATTCTGCATGAACGATTTGAGAGCGAACGATCTCTCGCAGAGGTGACGTGAAGTTTTTCTTGTGAGGTTTCCACAAGTCGCAAGTCTTTGCCAATAAGCCGCAGTCGACCGATGTCCTTAAAGCCAACATAACCAATAGTATCGCTCAAACTCAGCCGGATCTATGCGGCAGTCATTGAACATTGGACCACTCGGATCCGTGCCACCGTGAGAAGGCGCGGTGAACATTTGCACGATGTTATATTCCATAAATAATGGCACACACGGGCCTTTCAAATAAATAAAGCGTTTCGTTAATATCTCACACACAGCTTGTTTTATTCCATTTCAACATCGACCCGCCCAAATTGAAACCCCCTTTACATTACTGGACTGGCCAAAAGTCATGTTCTACAAGCAACCATCTAACGAATACCTGCACTAACTGGTTGAAATTCAAGGTGCACTTCAGTTCGCATACCGTCTTGACGTCTGCACTGCAAATAGCTAACAATATAAACATGGCTATGGAAACCTTAATGATTTACTGGTCAACGCACCTATTTGAGCCTCGCCTAAATCAAAGAGCAAACATACAAGGCACACCATAACATCCGCTGAAATTGAAAAAATGTTAACAGAGAAACACCGCTTAAGACGCATCTGGCAAATTAATCGATCGCCGGATGCGAAACACAACTTTAACCAGACGAATAGAAAACTGCAAAGCCTACTACAAAAAAAACAAGATGAGTTATATGTAAAATTGTCTTAAGGATTTATCTCCGCATTCGACACAAACTATTCATTAGCTATTCACAATTCGTCTTTCTAACGGTGAATGGGCTAGAAAAAAAAGCTAAACCTTTCGCTAATTACCTTGAAAGAGGATTCACTCCAAACCTTGGATTATCGGTGGTTCAAACAGAAAATGTAGCAATCAGACCTGAGAGGAAACTCAAGATAAAGAAACCACCAAATTCAATTAACGAAAGCCCCTGGGTATGACCGAATTACAGGTGAAATGCTTCAAGAACAGCCTAAGTAAGCCTTTGGACGACTGGCTCAAATATTCAATTCAATTTATGAATCAGACTATATATCTGAGTGCTGGAAATTATCAACTGTAAAAATGAACCCGAAGCCTAGCAAGGATCCTGCCAAAGTCTCGTCATATAAACCAATAAGCCTACTACTAATCATCTCGAAAGTATTCGAAAAAGCAACTACCGAAAATATTGAACCAGAACTACCAAATATCTTTCCTAGCTACAGACCTAAGACCAGCATACGGAGAGAAAAAATATACTGATCTGCCGTCTTCTCGAATGTTGCCCAAGCATTCGACAAATTTTTGCACGAGGGTCTGCTTCATAAAATTAATCTTAAATTACCAGATAATAACCTAAAATCGGGTGAAAAAATATTCTGGCAGGAATACCACGAGGCAGTGTGCTTAGCCCAACGTTATATTTAATTTTCACTACAGACCTACCAACGTTTTCGCAAATTATGACGTTTACTCGCAGATGATACATATCGTCATACGTCACAATGAACGGAATACAAATCCTTCAAGCAAATGAAGCAAAATACCTAGGCGTCCATCTAGGCCGACCAGATTAAATAAAAATGGATAAAATGCACTGGTTGATGGGAAAATATTCAACCATTGACCCTAGAATACAAGCTTCTCCTGTATAATACAATGATTAAACCAATTTGATCGTATGGATGTCAATTTTGATAATTAAGCTCAAATTCGAATATTAACATTGTTCAACGAACACAGTCAAAAATTCTCAGAACGGTTCGTAAACAATAAAAATATACATCAGGATCTTAGCATCATAACTGTCAAAGACGGATCACAAAAGATGCGGATCAGTTATGCAGGGAAACTAGCATGTCATCCGAATTTGCTGGCGCGAAACCTAAAAGAAATACCTATGTCCACGATTAAAGATGTAAACAATGGATAACAAGGTAAATTATAAAATTTATTAATTGATAAGAAGATTTACGTAGATTTAGATTACCTTAGTGATTAAGATGTGCTAACTTAGTGTTATTTTCGAGTTGAAAGATTCAATAAATAAATAAAGTCGTATAAAAAAAAATTAAAACGTTCGAAATTTTTCATCGTTAATTTGGGAAATTTGGTCGGTTTACCTTTTGGAAATCATAATAAAAATTGTCCTTATTTTATGTTGAGATTATACTATTGGGAGTACAGATTGAATGGGAATAAACAGATTAATTAAAATATTATCCATCGCTGCTTAGGACTTTTTCCCACCTCTCAGGCAATTTGCGGATCCTATCTCGGAACAACCTTTCGTCTTTTGAGGCAATCCAAGTTTGAAACCAATTTTCAATTTCTTCGAAAGAAGTGAACGGGTGACCTGCAAGGAGCAATGTCCGGAGAACCGGCGAGTGCGGTAAAATATCCCACTTGAGCATTTCCAAATATTTTTTTACGACATTTGCAACGTGAGGCCGAGCGTTGTCATGCAGAAGAATAACTTTATCATGCCTTTCCTCCTATTCCGGTCATTTTTCTCGTAATGCACAGCTCAACCGAATTAATTGTAGTCTGCACCGCTCGCCCGTAATGGAATCGCCAGGTTGTAGCAGCTCGACACAACGCCTCTTTGGTCCCATCCGATTGTAACGACTAGGATTTTATTACATAAAATTTTGTTTTCCGCCCGATTTTACTTATCTACGTGCGTTGATAACGCTCGTCGAGCATTAAGTAAAAATATTTTTGGTTTGTGTAAATCGTATAACATAATTTAGTGACATGAAAAATGGCGAACAAAATAAAATCTATAATAAATAAAATCGAGTGATTGTCCACCATGTTAAAATTAAAATTTTTATGTAATGATTGTTAATATTAAAAATAAAAATTTGCATAAAACAAAAACCAAATAAAACTGTTAAATAAGTACTATGTTTTACTGTGTGGTTATTGAATGCCAGATATCGAAAACGGAGGTTTACGTTTTGAACACATTGGATATTCGAGGCGATACCTGAAGATAGAACTTGCTACTTTATAGTTTTAATGAGCCGGATGCCGAAGTAAACGGAATTAATTTCAACGGAATTGGATAATCGTGAAACAGCAACCGTTTATACCAGGGGCAAGGAGATCACCCAAACGAGTATATTCGGTGACGTAACTAATTAATTTTTTTTTTATTACTAACAAACTATATTACTATATGCTACTAACCATATTATCTAGTTAAGTTCATTAATTATTATTAAGCTTCTTCGATCAATTTAAAATATTTAAATTTATATATGATTGTTTTTGTAAAATACAGTTTCAACTTTTTATCGAATATTTTAAAATTTGTTCATGGCGCTTCGAAATATATTTTTTAAAATGGGTAAGCGACTATAAATTTTTGATATGTCTTAGGGAACGAAAGCATCAGGTGCACACACATTCGAGTTTTTATTTTTGAACCTCATTCTGTAGTTATTCATTTTTTGTGAAGAATGATTTTGATATTTAGCAACGCTTATAATTAGAATTAGTATTTTGGAACGATGACCGTCCAGCTTATATCGATAATATGAACCCACCCTCAGACTGACGGCTACCCGAGATAATAGCGTTCGTCATATAGCTGTACCCGGTAAAAAATCTGGTCTACTTTTAAATCGTTCGTTCAAACTTTTACAGTTTCGCCAAATTTTAAAACAACCTAGCAATAAATTTAAAACTTTGAAAAGTTTAAAACTGTTTTAAAACGAAATAGTTGAATTTTTGAATGGAAAAGTTAGTGGCAGTAATTTTAAACTAAAACATCTAAAAATGCAAACTACTTTATTTAAAAATAAATCTATGAAACAATAGGTGCTTATTTTTAGAAAAACAAATTCTAAAATACAATTTAAGAATAAATAGTTTGAAATGTTGCCTAATCTTTTCTTAATATGCGTTTCAGTTTTTAGTTGAACTCTATCAGGTTCAATCGTGCAAATATAAAACGAGAAATAATAGGGCTCTACAGGTTTTATGATAAAGTTGTTTCTGAAATAACACATGGTTAACAATTTTAAAACATAACCAAGATAGAACTAATTAACTTTTATAATAAAGAAAAATTTTAATCTACGCTTATTATTTTATTATACATTAATGCGAATAAAGCAAATTTTAATTAAGGACCGCTTGCACGAGGAAGGTTTAAAATGCTTAATTTTAGTGAAAGACTATGCTTGTTTTTTTTAAATTAGTTAAGTTTACTTTACCGATCTCGCAAAAAATTTACTTTCAAACAACATAAAACTAAAAGTTTAATTTTTAAATATAAATTACACCTTGGAGCACTCAGCTTTTGTGCGGCAAAGGTTTTGTGTATAGTAATTGTAATAAAAAGAACATTTGCTAATAGCGCCCGAGCGATCACAAATGAAATGTCACATGTTTATATCTAAATGAATTAAATTTACAAAAGTGCCAGGGGTTGCAACCTTCGGGAAAACCCGAAAAATTCATTGAAAACTGGGGAACATCGTACAATTCCAGGACGAAAATTTGTTGAAAAATGACTCGGAAAACCTTCTCTTCATATACGATCTTCATTGATTTGGTAAAAAATATTTATCTATAAAGAAAGCTTTTCTTATAATATAGGTACCATTGCACTAACCCGAATAATTTCGATTAAAATATTCTTCACAAAACAACTTCATTGATTCTTCATTGATTTTGTAAAATTTACTTTTAAAAAAATCATGGTTTGTTATATTATATTGTATATTCTTTACCAAAACATAATTTGTAACCAGCGCCAAAGCGGATATATTGTGAACTGGTGCTAGTTTAAAAATCGTTGCTCTTTCAAGACCGTTCAACCATCAATGATTTATACGTCAAGACCTTTGCAATAATATGAGATACGTATACGAGTATATTCTATACCAAAGGAATATTTTGTGAAATAAATTGAAGAAAAATGTAGCTGTAATCAGCGTCACAATGGTAATTTAGAGTACTAATATGCTCCCGCTAGCTAAATTTGTGACATTCTTCAAGAGCTTTTCATCGATATGTCACCCTTTTATATTTTATAATAAATCAATAATTACTACTAGCGTCAAAACGGTCGATTTAAAGCGCTTTTTTCAAGACCTTTCAAATGATATGGTACACATTGTAACTGCTTTCAGCGCTACAAAGATAGTTTTGAACAGTATGGTGCGTATAAAACAATTACGGTTTTCATAAAGACCTTCTCAATGATGTACGACACGCATATATTATATGTTAATTTAATAATTAGCTACCAGCACTAAAACGGCGGATTTCCGAATTAAAGCCCTGATTACAAAATTACTGATTTTTCCAATACTATTGAAATGATGTGCCACATGATTATATGGGAATAAAAAAGTTGTAACTGTCTTCAGCGCCACAATAGTAGTTTTAATTACTAAGTTGTTTAAAAAAAATTAAGGCATTCTTCAATACCTTTTCAACGACAAGTACCAGAACGGTGGATTTATGAAATAAAAATATTTCGAAACGACCGATTCAAGCCTTTTCGAACACTATACAACACGAGTATATGGGAAAAATGTAAAGCAATTTTGCGTGATTTCCTATGGAAGGTACTCAACCGAAGGTATAAATACCAAAAGCTTTTCAATTCTCCGAATCAAAATTAAAAGAAGATTGGCGAAAAAAAAATTCGAAACACATACGCCCCTATTGAGATATCATCGGTATATACATTCATTCAACCATCCCTCCAGACATCCTCACGGACGTTCAAACTTTTGGTTTATATTTTTCTGATCAAACCGGAACCATCAAAACGTCTTAAAAAGTGGTTTTGGACCATGGTCATCTATCAACAAATTTATCAGCATTTCAATAACTTGGTCTTACAGACCAAAGTTGTTTTAAAAGCCTTCAGCACTATGGCATTTGTTTTCAGTACTAACCTGTTCCAGAAAAGTTTGTAACGTTTTTTAAGACATTTTGAACGGCATGCTGCACAATTCTATAATTAACGAATAATTTACAACCAGCTCCCAAAAAGTGATTTAATGAGTTCAAGTATTGCTATCAAAACCGTTTGCTCGGCATAAGACCTGTCAAATGAAATGGTCCATGCATCGGAATGAATTAAACTTTCGAAATTTGCAACCGCTCAGCGCAATAGCCGTAGTTTTCAGTACTAACGTTTTCCCGCTAAATTGGCGATGTTACTCAAAATCTTTTATTATATAATTAAATAATAAACTACTACCAGCTCCACAACGGCGGATTATTGAATTAAAGTATTGATATCGTAAGTGTTAAAACTGTTGCTTGGTGTGAGATCTGTCAAATGAAATGCCACATGTTTATATCGAAATGAATTAAATTTACAAAATTTACAAGCCTTCAGCTCAACAGCGATAGTATTCAGTACTAACATGTTTCAGTTTAATTTATTACATTCTCACCTTCACAACGAAAAGCCTGATCTTAAACTTTTAATAATAAAAAAGACTGCAAGATCATATCGTAGTGTCGAGTGGTTCTTGGGACTATTTCGAAAGCCAGGTACCAAAGAACAACATAAAACAATTAAAATTGTTTATGTTATTCTTGAGAAATGCGGGCATCGGTACAAACTAATCCAAATGGAAGGGTATTTTTTGGGCCATCAAAATCGAGAAATACTTTCCAAATAGATATTCAACTAATAAGTTTTTTTTAATACAAAGTTTATTTATAAAACCTTTAAATTTTCTATTAAAACTTGGTGTTATTGAATTAACAACGTATTTGTTTTATTTTAAAACATCAAATTTTAAATTATCAAACTTTGACGATTTGAAGCAAAACTTTTAAATCAAAACTATAAACCTTATTCAACAATTTTTGGAATATTTCTGTTTAGTTTTGTCAACTTTCAAAAGTTATTATTTCAAACTGAAATTGTTTACAGCCGATATGCAGCCAGAAAAGTTTTGAAATTAGAAGAAATTTTTTACCGTGTAGCAATGAAAAAGTCATACGTTACAAGATACACAGCATAACCTTCGAATTATGAATGTTCGTTTTTGGTGTAGATGTTGAAGATCCACTTCTCGTCACCGCAGTCACTATCCGATGCAAAAATCGTTTCTTGTTTATCTTTAAGCAGCTGCTCGCATGAAAGAAACCGCCTTTCCACGTCTCTTGGGTTCAATTCATAAGGGACCCAATTGCCTTTGCACATTGAATGCTTGTGGAAGTTAACACATAAATAACACGTTTTGTATGAAACTCAAAGCAATACAAACTGAATGTTAATGGCAGATGGCTAATCTGTCCGAAACAACGGAAATCAGCTGTCACTATAAAAAATTTATTATTGTCAGAGCCACTTTTTGAAAACGGATCGAATTACTTTGTATTCGCAATACATAGAAAGTTAGTATAAAGTTGAACACCACTATTAATAAAAATCACTCAGAGGAAAAGCCAAAGAACTTTCATAATAACTACGAGTAACTTATAAATTGAAACCATTAATTTATATTTAACTATAATATAAAATAATATATGTAGTATAAATTTTAATATCGTATTTAATTTTAAATTCAAATATATCATTTTTATAATACGAGTATGTCTATATAGAAAAATGAGAAAACCCCTTAAAATGGGAAAAATAAATTATCAAATATTCAAAAATATAAAAATATTTCTTCGGTAACGAAACCAAAAGTTATAGCAAAATCCCTCTTTGCCATTTTTTATTATTATTTTGCGTTGTATGAAGACACAGAAATGTATACAGGATGTCGCACAAGTGGCTGATATCAAGTTAGAAACATTAACAGAAAAGCTTTCCAATGCCTATTTGTTTACAAAAAATTTCAGCATTTACCAAAGATATTTGGAAATAACAATATTTAATTCAAAATTGGTAACAAAAAACCTGGATGGAATAAACATTAAAGTTTATCGTTAAAGTTAAGTACTCTTCGATTTGTCCAATATAATCAACCGTATCATTCGTCACAACTACTTGCGGGACACTCTGTATAAATATTAATAATATAAATTTTATTATACACAACCAATATAAAAATCAAATAAATAAATTTTTATCTTTTTAAAATAAAATAAAATAAAATAAAAATATAAAAATCATTTAATTGTATTTATTTAAACATTAATATTAAATAAGTTGATTTGCAATACAAAAAATAATAATAATCGAAATAATAATTTGTTTTACGTTCGCATATTCCGTATTAAATAAAAATTGAAAAATATTTCTGTGACAAAACCATAAAGTTTTTATTTTATATTCCAACATATACATTTTCCATATGTTGAACAAATAAATATTATTATTTGATTACAATTTTGATTAGAAAGAAATTTGGATTTTACTCAGTATAGACAATAACGTTATTGAATGTACGAAAGTTTTATTATTTTTTAAAATTGTTGCTATAATTGTAAGGTTTAAATTGGATATCACATCTTGTGTTCAAAACAATAACAATAGCAATAGTGTTGAATTTAACAGTTCGATGCTTGTCATTCCAGATACCGAAAATATTAATATTTGTTGTTAATGTCAACAGAGTCAAACATCTTCTTTGACAATAATTTTTATTTTTTTGGGATATGGGGGTCAAGTCGCGTTCAGTGAGGGTATGAAGATGGAATTTTTTCTTTATTGGCATTCGAGTAGGTTTGAATTGCCCATAACAAATTTTGATTTCACATAGTGGAATTTAAAACTACGTGCGAATAATTCAAACTACTAGATTGCTAATGGAGGAGGCTTTTCGTTTTCATTATTTCACGGAACGCAACTTGACCCCATATTCAAGTTCCATTCAAAATGGTCGGATTGTAGGACTTCATGAAAAAGACACGTTAAAATCCCAATACAGCTGACTTTTTTAATTTGAATTTTAGCCCAGCTCTACAAACTAAATTGGAAAGTCATCGGTTGCTTTGGAAATTCGGCTTTGCACACAGAATTTGACCATCATTTGTTGAGAGATGGCCTAGTTCCATTGAGCATTATGTTAGAATGCCAATCCAATTCTGCATACCATATTTGACAGTAATTGGTTGAGGAGTGGTAAAGCTCCATTGAGCATTGCATAATATGTCTTGTGCAGTATAGTTATACTTGGTAATTAAACGAATATTCTTTGGCGATCAAAATTAATACACATTTGATATTTTTGCGAAATAAGCTAAATATATTTGAAATATCCAATCCGCTAGTTAATGTGGCATTGAATAACATTGATAGTTTTCCGAGAACCATTGTCTTTGAGATGTCTCACATATTTTTTTTTTACAATTTTTTGAAAGATACTTCGTGGTTGCCAATTCAAGGGTTAATTGCTTTTAGATTTTAGAGCAATTTTTAAAATAATTTAAACAACTAATAATGTTTCAGGAAATTCGATTGTAAGTTGTGGGATTGCAGGTGGATTCAATTAATAAATGTTTACATTATTTAGGAAGCTGGAAAATATTAATTTATAATTAAATTTCAGGAAATTTCCAGATGCACGTAAAATAATAATATTTTTCCCCAGGTTGCTGATTTAGAGAAGCAATTGTTGAAGACCGATACCAACGTTATCCATTAAACCTATTAAGCTTTTATCCTTCCTCTAGTAGATTAGAAGTAGATTAGAATTGTGTTGTGCCGTATGATCGCTAGGTGTCTGACACCGGGTCGTTCCGTCCCAAAAAACAAAAACCCGTTCCTATCCTTCCTATTGTTATGTGTAAACAGGCTGTAGGAATAGGCCCGGCGTTATCCGGGACACTTGTCCAGTACTTGGTCCTACAGTCCAATCAATCAATCAATGTCAACAGAGTCAAACATCTTCGTTCTCTGTTATCCTATTTGTATTCAAAAAGTCCAATTGAAACGTATCCAATATTCAGAATCAATATCGATTTTCTACCAAACCGGCTAAACTTTCTTATATAAATGCCACGTTGCCATCCTGCATTTTGGTGAGGGAACTATTTCGAAACTGTTGCAGGTCGAATTTCGATCTGTTGCAGGTCGACAACACTAAAAACAAATTCAGACAACATTCTAAAAATTCTTATAAAACAATAGTTGTTACGTTTTCCGTAAACCGGCAGGTCGTTAGATTTTTGTATGTTATTGATTAAATTTGCCGCTTAGTATCGCTACCCGATAGCATTTCGAGTTTGGCTAATACTGGTTCCGAGGGTTGCAAGCCAGGTAACCAGTGGTAGCGGTAAAAATGAGAAAGTCAATCCCTCAACTAGTTATAGTCCTTAGGTTCGGAGACACAGGACGAGGCGTTCGGCCTTCAGTGACTTGGACAGACTGGCTACAGTCCCGCAGGGGCAATGGACGGAAAACAGAGGAAATCTGTTAATCGGGCAAAGAGATTTGCTGAAGAGAGCAATGCACGCAAGGATGACCTTGGGTCTAAAAGACAGAGGTCTAGCGAGGCGGAGCATGTTGAACAGTCGCCAAAGAGACATAAGCTCTTCAGCTATATTGTGAAGGAGGGGGAGGTGCTGCTTGCCGTCGTGAACGAGAGCCATGAGCAAGGGAGCATCACTGGAGAAAAATGGAGGTTGGTGTTTAATGCATTGAACCTAGTTTTCTTAAAGTCCTTGGACAACATCCGGAACCTCCGCCTATTTGTATGGACGCGGGTTGGTATCAGCAACGGCTGAAGTTGACCGCGTGTGCAGACCAAATATCGGCCTTCTAGTATAGGAAGGCGATCCAGGAGTTAGCGAGGGATGACCAGGAGCCAAACAGGTTTGCAATCCGGATCTTCCAAAGGGGAACTGGTGGATTGTTAATCAGGAAAAGCCCAAGGGCAGCTTCATATTATCCATTATAATAATCAATAAGGAATCCCTGGCTTTCCTGTCAAAAACCAAAGGAGTTATAAACTTCCGCTTCGGCTCAATTACTCTTAAGGTGCATAGGAAGGACGAGGTCGAGGTAAAACCGAGCACCGCGCTGCATGAGAAGAGGGAGCAAGAGGACCAGCCTGTGGAGGGAAGCTCGACGAGTGGTACCTCTCCAGAGGAACCATCACAGCTAGTGACGAACCCAAATGAGGGGTTAACTCGATCCTAGGGATCGATCTTAGGGATCGACTATTTCTAGGCATGGGGAAGGGCGACACATCGGACTCTAAGGGAGGATATCTGGTCCTCCTTAAGTTTAGGGACTGCGTAGAGAGGCGGAGGATACCATCGACTCCGTCGGGTCCAACTAACCGACGTAGCACGGCCGTCGTGATCAAATGAGTAAATACTGTTACCAATCATTAGGTTTGTGCAAATAAATTTACATCAAACCATGGTTGCTTCGTCGGCGCTATTTCTCAGATTTGCTAAGTCAGGGGAGGAGATAGTTCTGATCCAAGAACCTTGGATCAAAAACAACAAGATCTGTAGTCTACGAGCGAAAAGGTACACCCTTTTTTACGCTTGCTGAGTCATCTGGACCTTGTAGGCGAATAATCCGAGGACTTTGTGCAGTATTCTCCTCAAGCTGATGCGACTAATGGCCAGTTACTGCGATCGGTGTCGTATTGAGGTCGATGTCCGAGCTCAGGGACCACTTCTGTCATCCAATAGCAAGACGACACCAATTTCACTAAAGCGGTTCCACTTGGCGCTCTTTCACGACCCATATTTATTTTCAAAATTCGCACGGTTTCGGCTACACAACACTGAGTTTCCAAATAATTCAGTATTTTGAAACGCTCCTCACGCGAAAACACGACTGTTGCGTGAAGCGGAATATCAGAATAACGAGCTGTCAAAATTTCAAGGTGCAAAAATTATTGCTATTGCATATGATTTAAAAACAAAACAATAGATGTTATTTATTTTTAGCTGCTTAATCAAAAGTACACTCAATAAAACGATCTTCATAAAAATAGCTAAAAGGAATTATTGATTGCGACTGGTCTTGGTTTCTGGAAATTTTATTTAGAGCTCCTGCGGTGGGGCTCCGGATCATTTTTTATAGGTTTAAGGGTCATCCGAGTGGGGGCCCGGGTCCCGGTTTTAATTTTTTTTTTTTGGTTCGCACAATATTGTCAAAATTTGATTAAGAGGAGTTTCTATTTGCCAGGAATCGGTTACGATTGGTCCAGATTTAGCGAAAATCAGTTCAGAAGGTCGAACGGTGGGCCCGAGTTCCTCCTACTTTAATTTTTTCATCTCGCACGTGATTTTTTATAAAAATTGATGGAGAAGCGTTTTCGAGTATCAAAAGCCGATCGTGATGAGTCCGGAATTCGGGAAAATTCATTTAGCGAATCGATTTCGACGGAAAATTCTAATTTAGAAAAAAAATGTTTGAGGGATCTTTTGGTGGGGCCCGAGTACATTCGGTCGATTTTGATAAAAATTGTAGACATAAAGGGTTTATGATACCAGAAATTGATGGGTCCCGGGTTCCATTTATTTAAAAAAAACTTTGGCTCTAACGATTTTTATAAAAATTGGTGAGGGGGGATTTTCCGATGCCGGAATCATTTCCGATGAATCCTAATTCATGGTAGTTCTTGGCCTTGGAGCCTTCTTTTAATATTTTATTTGGCTTGAGCAATTTTAATGAAATTTGGCGGGACAGGGCTTTCGAATGCCAGGATAAAGCCGATTATTAGTCGACGAATGAACACACGGCTGTGGGTTGTTTATTGTGTTTACATTTTGTATTGCTCTTTCTTTGAAAATGAAATTTTGTGTTAATTTAAATTTTTTTTATGTGTTAAAACAAAATTACATTAAATAATTGTATTTCGGGATCTTGGTCAAAAACATTGGAATAAACAGGTAATAACGTTCAATTTCATGGCATCGACATGTACATATTATCGATGGCGTAAACTTTTGATGCTTATAATCTTCTTGTGTTTTATTTTTGTAGGCTGCATAAGCGGAAGCAATTCACACGGCGTGATAAAAATGCTGAGAAAATCTGCTCTATTTGCATGCGGTAGTGTGTTAAATTAGTACAGAAATCTATATGAAATGAACCCGAGATTCCGACGAAACTCCACTTTCTTTCCAATTTGATTTTTCTCTTTTTAGTCGGGATTCACACCCACACTTGAATTTTTGTGACCGTTCTATAGAAAGAGAGTTTTTCGAGGGAGAATTTTTTAGTAGAGAATGTCACAATAAATTTAACAGAATATTTTATTTTTAACAATATTTTATCATTCCATATTCCATTTTCATCTTTTAAAAGCAGTTTGCATTCTAATAACTCAATGTCAAACAAACAGATGAGTAGATATGCGAAAAATCAATTTTTAAACTACATGCAGTGACATCTATTTAAATCGAGAAGCAACACAGCATAAAATGCTGTTAGGGGCAATAATTTCCTTTTAATTTAATAATAAAAAATTAATACTCGAGCTACATTTTCAATAAAATAACAATCACCACTCTCATTTTTACTTCCGAAGTTTCAATTCCATCGTGTGCTTATGAGAGTGGGGCACAATATTGTTAAGTGATAGCATTCGCCAACTGTGTAATTTATTAAATAGTACAAAAATCCCCAAATATACTAAATTTAATTTTCCAAATAAATTAAATTATTCATTTCATTCAAGTAAAGCTGTTTCCGGGAAATACGACAATATTGTTTCGAAAATTGGAAAGCAATCCTAAGAAATAAATGTTATATGAAAAATACGTTAAGAGAATAAATAGGAAACTGAAATTAAAGTAACTTGTTAAGGGGCTGTGCTACTTCGTTATTTATAAGAACTGTTACGTTACATTTAATTGAAAGATAAATTCACATGAACCATCGGACAATAAAAATTTGGAAAATTATATTACAACAATAAAAATTAGATTGATATCATACCACGTATTATCAATAATTTTTGGCAACATGTTTAGATTTAGATTTTTTTTTTGGTACAGCCAGTACGTGGTCTAAATACTATATCATGTAATATGAAATGTGTTATTGATTCTAAGCCAATCCGATACATAGCCAATTTGAGTTATTACATATGACGGGCTGATATGTGAATGTGGTATGCTGCATTTTTCTTATGTCAACAAAGTAAATGGGTAGACCACAATTTTTTTTAAATCCCTATAAATATAAAGTTAATTCAACATTTTGTTTGTGAGGATGCTGGATGTACAAATGAACATCAACATCACAAACAAGAGAATTAATGAAATTTTACGGAAAATAAATTAATTAACTTTTTTTTGTTCTTTAGGAGGGCATCCAACCAGAAAGCATGACATAAAATAAATAAATCTAGTTCTATGTCAGCCATGTCTATAGTAATAGTAGTGTCCTTGTGGACATTGAGATTGGATTAGAGACACTATAAAATTCGATTCCGACTTGTCATGTATCCTGTGTGTGTTTGATATTGACATTGTTTTCGTTTCGTATGCTCGCTGTTCACCCAATCGTACGACAATGATGATCTATAATCTAATAATCATTTTTTTCTTTTTTAAATTAAGCAAGGTAAAAAAATATGTTTGTTTATAAATAACCTCATCTGCCAGCATACATGAGTATGTGGTGGTAGAAAATAAACAAAAATTTAGGTTTTCATGTAGACATAATGAAAAATTATAATGTTTTCTCAAAAAAATAAAATCAAAAGCGAGCAACTGAAAATTATAATTTAACGATTTTTCAGGCATGGCTGCTGTCATCTTTTATGTTGTATAACGGTTACATATTGTTGATTATGTTGTCTGCAAAATTGTCTACATTAAAAATACATACGGTAAATAAAAACAAAGGGAAATTCATTATTTTTTTCTGTTTGACTAGTCAAAGGAGATGGAAAAATTTTAGGGTAAATAATTAAATAGAATGTTAGAATGTTTATAGCTGTATGGAGATAAATCGATGTAAAATGTTGATGAATAGAGCTTTTACAAATATAAAGGGGGGAGTTATTAAGGGCTTAAAATTTTAATTTTATTAAATAAGGGTCACTTTCGGGCGTATCCCCTAATCAATAAGTTTCATTTAATAAAAGTTGATTATCATCCTGCTGGTAATCTACATCAGTTAAACAATAGGAAGTTAATTATGATTTAGCCATCTAAACAATTTTGAATGAAGAAACAGTTTAGTATATGATATTAGAACACGATGACCGAACTGAATGTTTTTTTTATTAAAGGTATTTAAATAAAACACAGAATAATTGTCATGTTACATTTAACTATGGAACTCGATCTCGTTCATATGACCACTGCGAGCACGTTTGAAGATATCGATTCTTTGGAGACAATTTTCCACCACTCTGTCATTTGTTGGAACCACATATCACTGATGTCAAGTTCATCCAATTCTGACCAAAATAGCCTTCCAACATGGCACGATAGATTGTAAAGGAGTCTCTTGAAGCACATGTGGGTTTGTTGCTGTCCAAAAGCCCAATCGAAAAAGTTTCACCGCTTCAAATGATCAAGAGGCTTCAGTTCTTGAGTTAATTTGATTTTGTAAGGGTGCAAGCCAAGATATTTATACAAAATTCGCCTTAATGTGGTTTGCGAGATTCCCAATTCCTGTCAGCGGCGTGGAATCGACTGATTTGGCTCATTTTGAACTGAAGCACGCTGTGATATTTTCGGTACTTCGACCGGTGCGTTGTCTCACTGGCACAGGAACATCCTATATGGTGAATATTTTGAATCGAATTTATCCACTACAACACGCACAGCCTGTCCAGTCTAGTGAGACGATTATTACGACCGAAAATTGGAGGAAGCGGGACTTAATAAAGTTGTGACCACCGACTCAGAATTATGGTAGTTTTAATAATTTCCAAACGTTGCTGGTTCGTGAACTTCAAAATGATAAAAATGTTAACCTTGACTGACCTTTCGGCTTTGACAGATCATGAAAAACGTCAAGGGTGTTCTTATTAAAATATAAAATTATTAAGTCCCTATTTGGAAAGCCGAAATAAGGAAAAGAGCAACGCAGGTTTTTATGCCCTCTCTTTAGGTTTGACTTTGGATATTTAGGTGACTTATAGCGAATATAGTAGGTAATGTTATATCAAATACAGTTACATATAGTTATATGCAAATGCAGTCACATATAGTTATATGCAACCCTTGGAATAACACTTAAGCCCGCAATCGATGGTGACATTAATCCGTTCTATACGGATGAAGAAGAATTTGAAAGAGAAACAAATAAAAGACCAAGTAAGAAAAGAAAGCCTCAACACTCATCAGAAATGGCAGAAACTTTGCCATCAACTTCAAAAGAGGTTTCTAGAAACCAGTATAACATCAAGAATCAACTGACCCTAGAACAAACTCGTATCTCTAAACAATGAGGAAGATGGGTCGGCCTATGAATGCTCCACTCCGACAGAGGTTCACAGTTGTGTTCATTTACATCACAGATCGTAATCTGATAATGGAAATCCCTTTTGCATCCTGTCCCTATTGATATTCGAACCCGGTACCTCCCGCCGATCCAAACGCCAAAGCTTTAACCACTGTACCGTTTGGTCGGTTATAAATATGTTTGTTGTTGTAATCAAACCATTAGGTGTATGGAAAAACAAATTATTTTTCGTACTTTCGTTTTGCGTTTATTTTCGATACATTACCTCCAAAAGATAAAAAAAAGTTAAAAAATTAAGAATGGTACGATTTGAATGAACAATTCAAAATGGTACTAAACACTCCATCTGTTAGGAGGAAAAACAGTTAAACAGTTATTGAAAAATACGTAAATACCGCGAGACATTGCATTTTGCAAATCTTCTGACCAAATAGTCATTTTTCCCAAAGAATCGAAACATGTTCAACATGTTTGAACATGTTCATCACTCAACATCCATTTCGCCGTTGAAAAGTTTATACTGGACAGTAGCGCTAAAACACAAAAAATTTCAAGGAATTCACTTTGCCCTTGAATATTCGAAATTACTTATAAGCGAATGAATTCGCTTTTAATTTATAACAAAATTTAGATCGCGCCTAACACCTTCGCATAATAATGAATAAATTAGGGAAACCCTAACTGGAAATTTAAAACCTTGAAACATTTCTTGACGTCATACATAATATATTAAGTCTTACAGCTAATGCTTCTATTGACGCACTCCTACGCCAACCATCTTAATAATTAAGGCGCATTGATCTTTTTATACGAGACAACAACATTATTTATCTTAATAAAAATATAAATATTTTATCCATTCAATCATGCTTAAATTATCCTGACAAGATAATTATTTTGAATATACACTGCGGTTCACTTGATTAGATGCACTTGCAAGAACCAAGAAAATATTTTTAAAGAGAAGAGAGAAATCCCTTCTCAATAAATCCATATAATCGGTAATTATTCTAAGAACGCAAATTAACTTGCCTTTCAATTTTTTTTAAGATAAGTTTAAATTTAATGGTATTTTTCGATTCAGTTGATTAGAAAGCCAAAGGAAGAAATTCTTTAATCTTTCGAGCTATTTTTAGTAATGTGTACTACTACCATTCTTCAAAATTACTTCAACGGTCCTATTCTTGAGAGAATCATATAAAGATTTTAAGTAGTCCAACGAAATCTCTGCCCAGGCAGGTTCAATTCCTGCAATCAGCTCTTCATCAGTCCCAAATATTTTCGATGATATTTAAATCCACCACCTTTCATGGTAATAACTCAATGTTTTGACTCGCAATCCACGACTTTACAGCACGGGCATTGTGTATGGGCGCATTATCCTGTTGGAATATCCACTGAAGAGGCCCAAATAAGAATAATTATTTAAATTTCCAGTCATTTTATTGGAAACAAAATTCAATTTAATAGCGCCCCGATATGAAATTGCACCCCATACCGTTACTGCTTCTTTTCGGGCATGATGGCGAGTCAAAAATTCTTCTTCTTTGAGTATTATTCATTGTTTCCGGATGCACATCCCAAGTCATGTGCTGCTTGGCGAATCCCAATCTTTGTTGCTTGCAAGTAAAGTAAATGACTGTAACGTTCCTACGTATAATTGTGTAGAATGCTAACGGGCTTAATGCAAGAGCCCAAGAACTAGATGTATTTCTAAGAACCAACAAAACAGATGTAACTTTAATATCAGAAACACACTTTACAGAAAACAACTTTATCAAAATTACGGGATATAGAGCGTATTGAACATTGCATCCCAGTGGGCGTGCTCGATCTTAATCAAACAAAATATCCTACATTTCCATCAAGAAGAAATTAAGGAGCCGTTTAGGCAAGCTACCGTAATAACGATTCACCACGGTGGTGCTGAACTAAGTTTAGGGGTGATATCTACTACCCACCAAGACGTAATATCGTAAGAAATCAATATGTCAATATTTTTAATAAACTTCGACCAAGGTAGACGACCTTGGTAGGTGACCATAGTAGGTGACTACAACGTCAAACATACTGCGTGGGGATTTCGACTCATAACACCAAGAAAAGGAAAAGAACTGCTAAGTGTAATAGAAATGTCAGGTTGTGAATATTACTCAAAGTTTCTGATTTGATTGATTTTTATTTCACGAAAGGAATAGCCTCAAATTACATTGAAGTTGAAGGCATTGATGACCTTACTTCCGATCACACACCGGTCTTAATGACTCTGAGTACATTAGTCAGTAAAAAGAAAATGAAACTTAACCTTACTAATAAATTTACTGATTGGGAATTATTTAGAGAGAAACTGGACAATCTAATTGAGTTAAAAGTTAGTCTTTAAGACTAAAACAAGAATTTGATTTACAAGCTGGATATTTTATTAACTCTAAGCATGAAGAAACTAAAGAGGCTACATCCGTATTAGGTGAGAAAGTTGTACAAGAGATCAACTACCCCCTGGAGATTCGAGAACTGATAAAAGGATGGCGTAGGAAAAGACGCATATGGCCTAGAACCAGAAACATTAAACAAACCGATTAATTAAAGAGCATAACGAAGCTTGTGCTGAAAATTATTTGAAAGGACTGGGTCCTGAAGCTTACAAAAATTATTCTCTTTGGAAAGCTACTAAACGATACAAGAGACCTATAATCCAAATTCCACCTATAAGAAACATAAAAGCAGAATGAATACAACGTAACGAAGAAAAAGCAAAACTGTTTGCATAACATCTGGCATCAGTATTTCGAGCACACGACATACAATCTAGGTTGGAGTTATCAAGGGGATCAGTTACTATGTTAACATATAGTACATATACATATAATGTTTACTTTCGACTTAGTGAGTGTTTCAAGGTTGCACAAATAATCATCATGCAAAATTGCATCATACAGGCCGATCTCTTTGTTATCTACTATCTCAAAGTTGTTTGAGAAGTTGTTATTGAAACGACTAAAACCAATGATCATTATACCTGACTTCCATTTTGGATTCAGGAATAAATTGTCGACAATTGATCAAGATCATCACGTGACTGCAAAGATAGAATAAGCATTTGAAGAGAAGAAATATTGCCCTGCCGTATTTCTAGATGTATCACAGGCTTTCAATAGAGTGTGGCATGAGGGTCTTATCTACAAGATAAGTAAATTAGTGCCACAAAATTACTGCAAATTGCTCGAGTCATATCTCTCGAAGAAATATAATCCAACTTTTACCCAGCCATAACAGGGGTGCCCCAGGGTAGCGTATTTGGGCCTTTCTTATATTTACTTTACAATTCAAATATACCGACAACAGAAACAACCTTCATCGGAACTTTTGCTGATGATACCGCAGTATTAAGCAGTTGAATACTTACTGCCAGCACTCGATAAAATCAGCCAATGGACCAGGGATTGGGAAATAAAGCTTAACGAGCTAAAATCGGCACAAATATTGAAACCTCCATACATTTATCAATGGGGTACAAATTCCCCAAGCTGAATCTGCTAAATATCTCGAATTGCATCTCGATTCAAGATTGAACTGGAAATACTACGTTAGACAAAAAACAGAGCAAATTAAAATAAAACAGCGTTAGATGTATTGATTAATAGGAAAACTTTCTAAGCTTAACCTAATTATACCAATTTGAACGTATGGTATCCAACGAACGTATGGTATTCTACGTGCAATAACGAATGCTTACCACTATTGATTGATGGATTGTTGAAGTGATCCAGGAATTTGCCATCAAACATGAAAAAAAATATTGCAACATACCAACAGTGAAGCAATACAACTTCTTGACATAATCTTGTGTTATGAGACACAAGATTATGTCAAGTACTGAGATGCAATAAAAGTATTAAACCGCATGAGCTAGTCTTCTAATAAATGAAGGTTCGTTATTGGGAGCAGAATATTGGTTGCTTGTAAATCCAGACTCGCTCCACTTATTTGTTTCAAATAAATACGTTATCATCTATGCGTTATCTTGTACTATTTAAATAAATAAAAAAAAATTATTGTTTTACTGAGTACTAATTTCTCTCTTTTCTCAATGAAAATATATTCTTGGTTCCGCGAGAAATTGCAGTAAAATTTACATTTAAAAGTAAAATTGCAAGTGTGTCTAATCAAGTGAACCGCAGTGTATGTACGTATGTATTTATGTTCAATGTTCATACATTGATTAAAAATTTTATAGAAAATAATAATAAAAAGTATTATATTTGACATTTTGAATGTAATGTAACGTATAAATTATGTTAAATCTGGAAAAATACCATACACGAATACGAAAATATAAATAAAAATTAATAAAAAGGTCAAATATTTAAAATTTATTATAGATTTATAATTAAACCTGACAATATATTACTCGTATATTTTTTTTTATTATTAATATTATTATTTTTAATTTTAACATTTTCAGGATAAATATTATTATAATTTATAAGCTTGTATAATAAATAAATTGATACATATTTTTTGTGTATGGTAGATTATGGATTGATAATTATCAAAATATATCAACAAAATATATAAACACCCTCGTATATATAGGGTGACAGGTAAGCTAGGCCTGATTGAACATGACACAGATATTTTCACATGACGCGATTAGAGGATGGCAATGTTCCACGCGTCTTTGAACATTTAAATAAATATTTGATTTTAATCGAAATTTTGGCACAATGCGTAAATTAAATGTATATCAATGTCAGAAATAAATTTTCCGGATTAAGTAAAAAATAAATAAATTTATTTTTTTTAAATATTTTGTGTTGTTATCAGATGATTTTTGATCTAACTAAATTCATTCACACATATCACCTCGAGGGAATAATTTTTAGATTTATATTAAATCGATTTCATTACGCCTTTTACAAAAATATTGTTTTATCCAAAAACAAGGCAGGTACTCAAAAGCCAATTTATCAACGAAAATGTGAAATCAAATCTGTGAAAAAATCAAATCGGGAACGAATTTTATGTATGCACATAGGAGTACATTATCTACAAATACCGGGGACGAGTCAGAGAAAACGTTACAGATAATTTTTGTGATAAGATAAATTGGAATAAAAAAATAAAAATAAATTGTGAAAAGCTGAAAAAAAAACTCGTCGTAATAAATATGATTATTTTTTCCAATTTTCCAATATTATGATATCGCATCATGGGCTTTTGGGAAATATAATACGTAACAGACAAATTGATGTATTTATTTCTCGTAAATATATTACGAAGATATTTTTGTGTATTTTCCATTTTCATTTTTTTTTTTTTGATTTGGGGAAAATCTGGTTTTGAGGCTATATATTTAGTATTATTACAAAATTAAGTGTTCTTAATTTACTTATTTGATTTCTATCGCACAATACAAAATGCTCGTCTACATAAATTATTATTGTAAAATAACAACTTAAGGCCATCAAGTTTAAATTAAGGAACAAAAAAATTAAAATGGTTTATAGCCATGTCGATTAATTTTTATTTTATTTTATACGAATAATAAGATGAATATCTAAAGATGTTAGGCATTAAATCTAAATAACGATTCAATAGGAGTGATGAACATCCCCATCGATCGGAATATTTTTATTTGTATATAGTCGTTAAAAATTTCATCAAGTTTAATTTTATAATCATTAAAATGTTGGAGGTAATAAATAAGGAAGAATAAAATAATATATACATTTTAAGAAAACGTGCGTTAAGGTGTATCTAATTAATAACCAGCGAGGAACGTTCGAGTATCCAATTACGAGTTTGTGTGTACAACGTCTTCCCGTCTTCTTCACTAGCAATATTTTTTGAAATGAAAAGTCCATAAAGAAAAAGAAGTCTTGTTATTCACAGTTATGGACCAATATAATAAGGCTACACCGGGTAACCTGGGAGTGCCAAGTTTAAGAGGGCACAACATTCGCTCAAAAATTTCCTTAAATGAAATTAGAAATCAACTGAAACACTCGTCGAGTAAAAGTTTATCAGGCAACTTGGTATCGAACGTGTTTTTTCGGGCTCCGCCTTTCTAGCATCTCATCTAAAGGTTTAGACTATTAGTTACTAGTTTTTATTGTTTGGTTAGTTACGATTAAACGGTAAATAAATAATGAAAAGTTCAAAAAAAAATTTCCCGGGTAGCACCTCATTGAAAGAAAATCATAACGTTTTTATCAAATTTCGTTGTATAATCGTTAGGTCCGGATTAGTCAACCCATTTTACGAATTTTCGAAATAAATCGTTATGTAGGGATGACCAAACGAAATCAACTAGTGACCAATCTGCAATGACAATTGACCAATCGATTCCGATCGTTATAAAATTATTAGTATTGGTCTTGTTTCCAGACCCGAACACTTCCAATTGTACGGAAATATGAGTTTTTAACGACTTTTCGCAATAAATCGTTTCATAGGGATGACCAAACAAAATTAACTAACGACGAATCCCCAATGACAGTTAACCAATTAACCTTAATCGTTGGGTTTATAAAGTTATTATTATTAGTCAAGTTTCTAGCCTCATACACTTCAAATCGTATGGAAATGATGAGTTTTTAACGACTTTTCGTATTAAATCGTTTCGTAGGGATGACCAAACGAAATCAACTAGTAACCTATCCTCAACCAAGGAACCAAAAAATTGAATTGAGTTTATCTTATGTCTTCCAATTTAGATACAATTCTTTGAAAAAAGATATATTTTTTCATCTAAATGGTTTATTCCAATTGGATTTTTTATTAATTTTGTAAAATGAAATTCCCAAATAAGCGACGAACCTGATTTTATTGAATAAATACAATTTTGTTTGTCGATTTTATTTACAATTCATTTCTACAAACCATCAAAATAAAATGATTTCGTCTATTCTTCAAAATAATCTTCTACAGCGGACATTACATCAACTACAATTTAAAAACCTTAGCCCACTTAATTTTTTGGGGCCAGATCTGGACTGTCAAATCGTTGCGGTCGCAGATGGCTCAGCCTTAAACTTTGCGGTGGCGCAGTTTCTTGTACTATCCATGGCATGGATTCTTGTTTCGATTGTGGATCATATACTGATGAATAAACGTTTCATCATCGTTTCAGACCAGGTAGTCTTTAATGGGATCGACTTTACTCATTCCTAAAATTACCTTAGAAGTGTTCAGCAATTCTTATGATCCTTAGTCAATATTTGGAGCACCTATCTTGCACCAACTTTTGATAGCTTACGATGATTGAGTTATTGAATTAAATAGTGCTAATACTGCCAATAGATATATTAAATACTTCCAATATAAGATCGTCGGTTCAAATGACGATTTCATGAGTAACAGCGTCTGCCGGATTTCCACTGCGTGGGTTATTAAAAATAGTACTAAACATGTATTGTCATTCAAGCGCGCCACTCTAAATACCTCGTTCAAAAAGATCTAAGCGACGCCGATCTCTTAATATCTAATGGAATGGAATTCCAAAGAGAAATACCTCTAACAGAAAACGAAGTATTTAGAGACCTACACAAGTTTATAGGGGGAAGTAAACGTAAATTTGAAGAATAAGGCCTACTGAACAATAACTTATTAAATAAATAGAAAGGTTGCTTAGTCCTGAGAAGCTTAAAAATAAAAAGACAAACGCGAAGTTTATAAAAATCAACTAAATTACAACCCAGAATCAAATTCTAAAAGGGAGAAATGTGATCATATTTCCTAATACTAAAAACAAAACGAGTACAAGCACTGAAACATCTTTGGAGAATATTCATATTCTCATGAACCATACCAAACAAAACAACATCTCCAAATAGAAAATGGGGAAGAAGGTGCGAGAGGAACATACGCTTTTTAAAATTACTATCAGTAAACCCAGCAACTTTATACAAACAACTAAGCATTCTAAAAACCGTTTTGCTAACCTTAATCAAATGATCACCCCAAGTTAGAGTTTTATTGAAAATTAACCCTAAATTTCTAACTGTATTAGAGAATGGAATTAAAGAATCACCGAGAAAAATTCCAGGAAAAGAGAATATAATAAGAGAAATATTAGGGTTAATGGAATCATTATCTAGGCGACTACTCCTATAAATTTGTACATCATCAGCAAAAATATGAAAAGAAGAATGGCGAATCGAACATGCAACGTCATTAATGTACATTGAGAATAGTAAAGGACCAAGAACCGACCGCTGAGGAACGCCAGAAGAGACATGTAAAAAGTCAGAAAACGAACTGTCAAAAAAGACTGCCTGGAAGCGACCCGAAATATAGTCTAAAATCAATTTAGCAGCAGAGAGAGAAAAATAAAAGTTCGACATAAGCTTATGAAACAAAATTTGGTGATTAATTGAATCGAACGCTTTAGAAAAATCCAACAAAGTAAGGCAAGTCATTTCTCTTTTACTCATACTACGACGAATATCATCACAAACATTCAGTAAAGCAGTGGTAGTACCGTGGAATCTTCTAAAACCCGATTAAAAAATACTAAGCAAATTAAAGCTATCAATATGAGATTGAATTTGGTTTTTTACTACCAATTCAAGCGCCTTGGACAGAGAACTTAAAATACTAATAGGTCGGAAATGGGAAAGCTCAGAAGGATTGCTAATTTTAGGAACCGGAATAATTTTACTCAACTTCCACTGAGCGGGATAAAAAGAGGTCGTTAAAATAAAATTAAAAATATGTAATAAGTATCTTGATACATTAGGAAAAATATACGCTTAACAACTTTTAAACTAACCATATCTTGAGCAGTGGACTGCGATTTAACTTCCCAAATTTCAGAGCTAAATATTTATTGGAAATATCATGGGTGGAACTAGAATTACTTAGGTAATGGTTAAAATCATTAGCTTTGAAATTTACCGAAGCACCCCCTTTGCAACTACCAAGGCCCAAATTGCGAACGTTACGCCAAAATATCTTAGAGGGAAGTGAGGGATCTAACTTATCCCTCAAAAAATTTTGGGCTCATTTTCCAAAGACGATATTTGGAAAAACGAACAGAAATAGCATACGAAATCTCTTGCGTCAGCCAAGGGGGAGATCTAGAACTAAAATAAACAGTAGTGAGAGGAACACAATTATTAAATACATAATTAATAGAGGAGTTAAAATAGTCAATTTGATCGGTAGAAGTACTAAGAGAAAATATATTGTCCCAACAAATAGAACCACAAATTGATGAAAGGTGAGATTCATCAATTTTCGAAAAATCCTTAAAGCTGAAACTTTTAGGTTTAGGACGAGAGTAATAATCAACAGAAAAAACAAGGAGATCGTGATGAGAACCAATACCAAGAGACAATTGATTGAAAAAACAAATGGAATTATCAGCAGAAACCACTACTTGCGGTTGCATAAGAGTAAGTGGGCGCTTCAGTGTTATAAACTGAAAGGTTAATGCTATTTAAGATATTTAAATAGCTACGAGAAAATAAAGCCACTTGAGAAATATCAAAATTGAAATCACCCGAAATGAAAACCTTATCATACCGACAGGAAAAATAACTAAAAAGACACTCAATGTCTAAAAGCGATTTTTTAAATTGAGCATACGACCTCTTGTTCATTTTAGGAGGATTATAAACCACACCAAAAAGGAAATTCCGCTTATCCACGAATACATTTAGAAAACAAACTCAAAGTCAGAAACGAGCCTTTGAGAAATTGAGAGGGGTACCGATACAACATTACATTTAATATGCTCGTTAACATAGAGGCATACTCCACCATAATTAACCGGTGTTTTAGCTCTATCGCGCCTGAACAAATTATAACCACTAATCGCCAACGCGGAATCGGGAATATAGGACGTTAGAAACGTTTCCGATAAGCAAATGACATCAATTAGGACCCCATTAAAAGTATGATGAAGTTCGTCAATATTTAAAATCAGACTCTGGACATTTAAACTAACCACATTAAGCAAATTGGACCTAGTCCGAAGCATCGATTTTAATAAAATGGAGGGCAAACAAACACTCTCGGTGAACATCGCGAATCGTGGCGCACTTCAACAACAATACTTACATGCAAAATTTTTTAAATAAATAATTAGTTACTTCTTCAAAAGCCAGGTTAACGTCAATTATCAAAATCTGAAACAAAACAAATAAAGCCAAATAATACCAGCAATATAAACGGTAATAGAGGAACGATACTTATCTAATAATAAACTCTTGAAACTATACTCGAGCCCCAAAACCCTCAAAATATATATATAAAAAATTTAACGCTGGTAGTCGCAAAAAAACAAACACGCGCATCAGCTAGGCTTGCTGCTAACCAACTTTACCTTGTTTGAATAGACATTCGTTATTGTATTATAAAAAGGGCTAAATTCTCTCTCTCAAAAAACAATTGATTTGTATGATTTTTTTGTCCGTAGAATAAATAAAGGAATAAAAAAATAAAATAAACAATTTCTAATATCGTTATTATTTCACACCGAACTTAATGAACCCCTCGTATGTTTAAATTATAGACAAAACTAGAAAAAGGCACAACTACTTCAATCATAAATCACTTACTAAAACTTAATACTGTATTTGTATGTGAATTATTTGACATAATTTAAAAATTATGTCTGTCACATTACAACAGTTTCAAAAAACTTTCGTTAACAGAAATCTGTATATGCAATATCGTAAGAAATATTAAGTTTACCCCCAAAACTATTATCTCTGTATACGTTCTAACCTCCTTAAAAACTATCGTTACAAGCGAAACATGGAGGCAAATTAGTCAAACATAATTATCGAATATAAAATTTTATGAAACGTTAAATAAAAATTGTCTCCAGGCGTCATTACTATAAATACATCTTTGTATAAATGTGTATGTGTAATGTAAGGAACCGCTGCTGTGAAACAAACAACCCAAAAATGTATAATTTTTAGATATTAAAACTTATAATGTACGAAAGTATAAGGAATAGAATGTTAGTAGATTATCCATTATCAGTTCATTTTGGAAGATAACTTTTTCAATAAAATTTTATTCGTGTACTTAAAAGTTATAAAACAAACTTTTCTAATATAATTACCAAAAAATAATAATTTTTTATATTATTTATACATCTTTTTAGTGGTGCTCCAGCTACTAACTACACTGCTCCTCCAGCATGCCTACTTTATTCGTTTCTTTAAAGAAAAATATCTCGTCTTTGTACTATGTGTGTATAAGACAACTTTAGTAATATTATTATTATTAACAAAACTTTTTCTATTTTTTTGAATTATTATCAATTTTTTATTCTTTGCGTTATCGATTTCGCTTAAGTAATTTTCCTTACAACGTACCACCAACAACAATACACAGTTTATTTGTTAAATAAATCTTCATATTTATTCTAACCAGCGCTTTTCGTTATTGAGAGAAAATTTTGTATACACAATAAATATAATATAAAAAGCAACTTAGCACGTTCTTTAAGCTTAAGCAGCAACAACAACAAGAATAGAAAACTTTTAATTTTATAACGAAAATTTTCAATAGTTATTGTAAAATATGTATTAAAGCAAAACTAACTTTTTTATGTGTACATTGGATGCATAGCAAAAGTTTAAAATTTATTTATTTTTAACTATTTAATACGAGAAAAAAGTTTTTGTTTTTATTAATTTTTTTGAAAGTGATAGGGCATGAAAAATATGACAGAGATTTGATTTTGATTGAGATTTCCTCGTTAAGTTGGGTTAAGGTTTTGTTTAATTAGTTACAGCTCATTTTCCAGCTGTGGGTAACACGCAATAGTTCCAATACTGATCTACCGCGAAGAGTGTTTCGATGTTGAAGTTAAGTAAATTGTTACCTGTTTATATGATTCGCAATAATTCAATTGTTGCACTTGCTGTGTGGCACGTAGCCCCGTCTTGTTGGAACCAAATGTTATCAAGATCAACTGCTTCCAATTTCGGCCATAAAAAGTTGGTTATCATCGATCTATACCGAACTCCATTAACAGTAACGGTCTTACCAGCTTCATTTCGAAAAACATACGGACCGATGATTCCACCAGACCAAAAACCGCACCAAACTGTCAATTTAGGTGAATGTAATGGTTTTTCATGAATAATTTGTGGATTTTCTTCGCACCAGAATCGACAGTTTTGTTTATTTATCGCACCACTCAGATGAAAGTGAGCCTCATCGGAGAAGATGATTTTGTTGCAATTGGAGAACGATTATTTTGATAATAAAACTGAATAATTTGTAAACGTTGTTCTTGCGTATATCTCACCATGATGAAATTGTAAACACTACTGAATACAATGAAACAATGATGACGTCATGATCATGACATATTACAAATGGTCGAAACGTCACTTAAAAATCATATCACTCCTATTGGAAAACCCATTAAATAATAATTTCAAGAAAGTACAGCAATAACATACAGTACAAATAAGAGGTGCGCCATCTTTTATGTCGATATGCAAACATTGAACAACTGTGACATTTGTCAACAGATTGACTTGATTATACATGTTTTTTAAACGTTAATTCAGTACAATTTTAACCATGGATCGCTTCACAAGGAAACAACGCGTCGAAATACGCTGTACATTGAAAATAGTCGTACGGTTGTGTTAACTCAACGTGCATATCGTCGAAAATATCGTGGCCAATATACTCCGTCTGACAACACTTTTCGTCGTTCGTTGTCCAATTTTGTGCAGCACGGAACATTGAGAAATCGTCAATATTGGTTGAAGCGGTCAGAGAGAGCGTTGCCCAGAACCCAAAATTGTAGTTTCGTCGATGCGCTCAGCATTTTAGCGTCAATGGAACCACTTTGAAACGCTATTGCACTATACCAAAAAGTGACTGTTTGGCCGGCGTTTGCGCCAAAACCATCACTGGGTCATATTTTTCAGAGAAAACGAAACAGTCAATGGAAATCGATATCGGTGGATGTTGGCTCATTAAGTCTGCCCGCAAATGCGTGATAAAGGACTTGACGGTTACTGGTTTCAACAAGACGGTGCGACATGCCACACCACAAATCACTATCGCTTCTGCAACGAAAATTCCTTGGACGTCTGATGTCAAAAAGAGGCGACATTGACTGGCCACCCAGATCTCCAGATTTGACGCCTCCGGACTTCTTTTTGTGGGGTTATTTGAAAAGTAAAGTGTAAGCCAGCAAGCCTCAGACCATTGATACCGCCCGAGATGCCCGAAAAGGTAATGGAAAACGCAGCAAAAAAGACACATTTTGCTTTACCCAATAAAGGCGGCCTCTTAATTGATGTTGTGCTCAAACATTAGTCCAAAAAAATTCCAAATCGAATAAAAATACCTCATATATAGAAATCGATTGTTTTTTTTTCAAAGTTATTCAATGTTTACATACCCACATAAAATATGGGGCGCCCGTTACTACCCAACAAAAACAACTACATATATAGGGTGGGCCAAATAATTTATTTTTTAAATGCAATAAAACAAACAGTGCTCAATATTTTTTCAAATTTATTTTTTCATTATAAAGAACAATCCTTCCGATTAATTATGGAATACTATTTCATTCATATGACTGACTCGGCTGGCCTTGACGTACCCCATACGGTCGGTCCAATTTTTGAGCACATTTTCGATGGTATGCGGTAGTTTGTTTTCAATAGCAATGCGAATATTGTTCCTGAGAGCGTCAATCGTTCCTGGTTTATCGGTGTAACACTTATCTTTGACGACACCCCAAAGATAATAGTCCAACGGCGTCAAATCACAGCTCCGAGGCGGCCAAATCACATCAGCATTTCGGCTGATAATTCGATCTTCGAAGACAGTGCGCAAAAGATCAATTGAAACGTGTGCTGTGTGGCACGAAGCGCCGTCTTGTTGAAACCAAATGTTGTCTATGTCCTCCTCTTGAAGTGCCGGGAACAAAAAATCGTTTATCATGGCGCGGTAGTGCTCACTATTGACAGTAACGGCGGCTCCTTGCTCATTTTGAAAGAAAAATGGCCCAATGATGCCACCGGACCAAAATCCGCACTAAACAGTCACTCGTTGAGGATGCATCGGCTTCTCTACGATCATGTGCGGGTTCTCCGTGCCCCAAATGCGACAATTCTGCTTGTTTACATAGCCGCCAAGATGGAAATGTGCCTCATCCGAAAAGATGATTTTTTTGCCAAAATCGGCATCTTCTTCAAGTAGATCGCAAACCCACTCAGCGAACCGAAAACGCAACCATTTTCGTTCAGCGGCATTATAAAACTAACTTTCTGTCAAATCAGAAGTGACATAATCCGTACCATACTCAAAAAAACCGCTAGTTCAAAAAAAAAAGTTAGATGGCGCACCCTGTACATTTTCTGTGATCTCTACAATAACAAAATTTATTTTAGAAAATTAATAATAAAACAAAATCGCTTAATACAATATTGAATTGAATACGATTGAAAGCAAGAGTACTGCAATCACATCATAGATGGCCCAATCATCGTTTAAATATTGCGATAACCAAACACACAATTATTATGGTGCAAGTAGAAGCTCCGCTCTGAAATTGGTTGCATTAAAATATACTTGGACGCATCCAAATCGTTTTTATGACATAAGTTTCAGTCATTTACAAGCTGTCGTTCCGTGTGCATCAATTTTAAGAGATGGATGTCGATAAGCAACATTTACGTCATTGCATTGTATTATGTTTTCAAATGAAACAAAAAAAAATGCTGCTCAAGCTATGAAATTGATTAATTCGACTTTGAGTGAACATTCTGTGAGTTATACAACAGTAAAAAAGTGGTTTTCATGATTTCGCGATGGCAATTAGAGTATTGAGGACGATCCACGTCCAGGTGCAGCAATACAATTTGAAGACGGAGAACTTTAAGTAAAGCTTAAAGATGAAAATCCGTGTCAAACTCAAAAAGAGCTTGCACAGTTAGGAGATACTCACCAAACAATATCATTTCGATTGCATGCAATGGGAAAAATACAGAAAGAAGGAAAATGGGTTCCTAATAAACTAACCCAGGAAAACAAAAACCAAAGAATTGACATCTGCATGAATTTGGTTTCGCGGTACAAAAGAAAGAATTTTTTGCACAAAATCAGTACGTGTAATGAAAAGTAGATTTTGTATGATAATCCTAAACGCAGAAAACTATGGGTTGATCCAAGCCAGCCATATCAGTTGAAAAAATGAATATTCATGTTAAGAAAGTGTTGTCTGTGTGTCTGGTGGGATTGGAAAGGAGTCAAATACTACGAGCATCTGGTACCTGGTCAAACTGTTACAGCTGAACGTTACCAGGCCCAATTGATCAAATTAAGCGATGCTCTGGAGGAAAAAAATCATTTACGGGACCAGGAAGGTGGCTCATATTTGAAAGACTAGCGGTTCACGAAAGTTGAAGATGTGCAAAAATGGCTCGATGACTATTTTGCTTCGAAAGGTCCTCATCATCTACCTGATATTATGGCAAAAGACCATAGATAGTAATGGCGAATATTTCGATAATTAATCTTTGTTACAATTATATTTTCAATAAAGTTGAATTTGACCAAAAATAGCAGTTTCTACTTGCACACCTAATATCTATTTTTTCTAAGTTTATGAAAATGCTTAGTTCTGGAACATGCTGAGATAGTCCATTAGCGTTCCAAATCATTATTCTAAGTGTTCTCTAGAAATCACTCTTTCCATGTGCAACGTATATAAGACCTGTTAACTGCTGACCTTGAAAAAAGGGTGCAACTTTGCCAAGAAATGTTGCGTTGATGCCAAGAAAATTCGCAGTTTTTTAACAACATTTTATGTAGTGTGTTTTAAAAAAGTGATCATGTGGGCAGGAATAGTCGACGGAAAATTGTTTGGCCCATTTAAAACTCCCACGGCGGATCAACGGGAAACTCTATCTAAGTTTTCTACAAAATGGCTTGGATGGATTACTTGATGACGTTTCTCTACAAACACGTGGAAATCAGTGGCTACAGCATGATGCAGCTCCCCCTCACTTAGCACAAGTAGTGAGATAACACCTGAACGTAAATTATCCAAGCCGCTGGATTGAAAGGGAAGGGTTTATTCCATGGCCACCGCGATCTCTTGATCTAAATTCTTTAGACTTTTTTCTATGCGGTTATTATAAAGAGCTGGGTTATGAAAGAGTAAACCAGACCGATCAGGAGATGCGGCAACGTATAATCGAAGCGTCGAACATTATTAAAAGTAACGAAGGTGTGAAATTTCGTGAAGTGCATTTTTTCATAAACACGGCTAAATTTGTGAAAAAAATTGATAAAAAACATTCTGTTGCCCGGTGTGATATATCATTTTAAAATCTGTATTAGTGTCACACACAAACGTCGCATACTTTTCTGATGATGGGTCAATTTTCTGTAGTACATTATTTTCCCGCTGGTTTCACATAAACAGCAACAATTTTTTTTTGTTGAGAAACAAAGAGACTTTACAAAACCATTGTTTTTATTTGACAGGAGATAACATAGCTTACAAAAATGATGTTATTGGAAAGGCACACTCTTCTAGATCGTACTAAAACAGAAAGTTATATAAAAGAACTCTTGTGTTTTGAATTAAATTTTGGTGGGTGCGCATGCGATTTCTGTAAAAAACACTAAAAGTGGAATAACTTTTGCACCATTAACAACTTGTCTTTACGTGGCTGTTTTGTTGGAAATGAGCTCCTTTATCACCCCTTATCTTTTGATCGTCCAATTTTTGCCTCGAATTTCTACGGTACCAGTTAGTAACACAATTCGAGGTCTTGGTGTATTCAAAGATTCATACCAGATGTTCTAAATTTAATCGATATGAATTTTTAATTTACTGTATATATTTATAAAGTTCTGATTATAAATATTGGTTTACACTGTGTTTTTTTTTAATTTGAAAATAATTATTTCCACTTTGAAAATGGTTGTTTCCAATTTGAAGTTGGAAAGGTATAGACAATTTTGAGCTTTGTGCGTGGCTATATAGCAATGGTTGGCTCATCGAAGTATCCATTGAGCCGAGCCGACTTCGGAAGAGGGGGGATTATCCAACTGAGTACCACCTGTAGTATAACATATTATCGATAAATTAGATTGTACTACCGCAACATAAATATTTCAACAATGAAATCATGACGTTGCCTTACTTTGTTTTGACAAAATTACTTTAAACACTGTTACGTTAAACAAAAATAAAGATTTATTTTCATTATTAATTCGACATGTGCAAAATTGTATATTAGATACGCAGTCAGTTCTCCCGAGGATGATTTGTTATTTAAAAATTTGAATATTAAATTCAATATAAATATGAGATACAACCTAAACCTAGTATATATGTATACATAATATGCATAGAGGTAATATTTACAATATATAAATATACTACATACATTTTCGAACGAAGTATAATATTAAGAAGTTTTCATAATAAGCAGAAGCAATGTATTTTTTTTAGAATAAAAAATAATATTATGTTAAAGATGAACAAGTCTTATTTTATTCCAGATACGAAAAATTCAATTTAAAGTAAAATCCTCATTTCTTATCGTTCATGTGCGTAGGAACCATAAATGAGACCAAAAAAATGAAACGATACCGCACGAGGATATTTTGAAAAAATTTAAATACATTAAGATTAAGATGTGAAAATTTTATTTTGTATCTATAGTATAATAAAAATAATTGTAAAACGGTGTGGTAATAAGAAAACATATAAAGTACAGCAGAATCAAGTGATACGTTTTTGAAAGCAGTTTACTGGTTAAGATTTTAAGTGTTGTGAAAATGACTAGAACATCCCGTTTTCCATGTGGAAAATACTGCAAGTCCTTATCTTGGTAAAATTACCATGAAATATAAATTCTTGTATATAAATAACACGAGATTATCAAGGAATAAAATTCAAGAAAATTTCATAAAACTACATGATACCCGTAATACAAAAAGGAAAGCATCTTTAAGAAGACCGTGAAGTAATCTTCAAATAAAAATACCGCAATGATGTATATATACGAGTATGTGTATACACTAGAATCTGATAAATATCAGAAACAGCAAGAATGTCTTAACTAAAACATGTTACAACGGAATAGGATTAAATTAAAAAAGAAATTCGATACCCAGATTAAAGATTATGTTGTGTTATTAATTGAAACGACATCTTAATTACGGATACGCTATAAAATCATTGTGCAAATAAAATTTTCTAAGATTTTATCGGCCGAAAATCTGCTGCAGACGCAGCAACACTTTTTACCAATTTTTTTTGTTTTGCAACAAAAAACTCTACAACTAAATGTATAAAAAAAATCAACTTGTCTCATCAAACCAACTAAACTCGATGTTATAAAGTAACTAAGATTTAATCAAACAATTTAAAACAAACGAACAAAAAACTATTATGTAGAAAGAAAAACTATATTTGCTAATTATGTTGAGCTTTTGCACAACAATTCTTCCAAATAATTTTTTAATACAGTTTTTATGACTTTTTACAGTGCTTTAGAAATGAGAAACCGATATCAATTTTATATTTAATGTTAAACCATCATCATAAACGGAAATTAATTCTTCGAAATATAAAACAATTTTATTCGGTAATTTAACTAATTACGAAAATATAATTTATTAATTAACAAGGGGTTTTTAATAAACTAATCTCTGGCTTGTTAATTTATAATAAATATTTGACGTAAAGACAAATTCTTAAAATCCATAAAATCGAAACAAATTAAGCAAAGCACCCTCTTTCTGCAACAAATCGCTTATTATAACAACAGCAGTTGTTTCAACTGAACTTTTTTTTTACATTTACGAACAGTTCACACAATGTGCTCTATTGACCAAACTTACAATTTACAATCACTATTCACAACTTTAAATCAGTTGAAAGTTATCGCGAAAGGTTTACGAATTTAATAAGTTGTTTACCTGAATAAAACGGAAAGTGATTCAAATTCAAAATATTTTTAGATTGCCTGTGAAATAAATAACAAAAAATAACACTCAAATATAAAATACGTAATTTATTAAGACAAATATATAAAATTAGAAAGAGTTGGCCAACTATTAGGAATTTAACTCAAACAAACAAAAAATTGTCTATTTATTAATGTTAAATTTTATTTTAATAAAAATCAAACTTTCAAAGAATCTTTATTGAATCAAATGGGTTGGGATAAAATAAAATTGAGAGATTTATTTAACACATTTTGAGAATTTATTTGTTGCCTTAAATATCAAGAAATAAAATACAAGACAAATTTTACGTATCACTGATTTGCTGCAAGAGTGTCACAATACAAAAATTTTTATTTTTCAGTAGAGCGATTTGAAAATATCACTCAAAATTGTTTATAAAAATGGCGTTTTTCAAAAGTAAATAAAAAAAGCATTCTGATTAGTAAAAAATTTTTTTTTCTATTCCATCATCCTCAATCGGATCCTAATTTTTATAATTTCGCGCTCCTTGGCACTCAAAGGCACTCACTATTTCGCAAATTTTCGTAGAATAGTTTTCAATATCTTAAAATGTTAATCTCTTTCGCAAATTGAGTCATTTTTATATGGAATTTTACCTAATTTTTTAGAAATAACTACATAAGAGAGTATGTTTTGATACAAAATAATAAAAATATGAATTATTGGGAATCGTTTGATTAGAATATCTTAGAAATGAGTGAATTTTGAGTTGTGTCACTGTTGCAACAAATAAGCGTTATAACAATAATTTGACTACCTGTTAATGTTTTTATTGTGAATGAAACATACAAATATAGACGTTTAAACGTGCAAACGGTACCCGGGTACCCCGTCACTCACATTAGGATTAAAGCTTGAGCAATAACAAAAATTTGAGAAATTTTTCTGAGATGATGTTATGTGGAACGAAAAATCAAATGTCTTAGCGATCTATTGAGCCATATGATTGAGCGGAGGGCCACTTTGCTTTATAATTACGCACAGAAGATAGACATTTTCTTTTTATTGAACCAAACGCCCTTTCTAAATGGAAGGCAGGTGAGTTCCTAAATTTTTTTTAAACAAATTTCAAATTCAATTGTATTTTAAAATGCCTCCCTATGGAAAAGGTGGCCTTATGACGTCTAACTAAACGAGCCATTCGCCTTTTCTAAATAGAGGGCAGGGGATTCCCTACAATTTTCTGAATAAATTTTGAATTTTACTTGTTTGAGTAGTTTTATTATTTAGTAGTTTTAGTATAACAAAAATTGTGTGTTTTCCAGACGACTAAACTTTAAGATGTTGGTTATAGCTTTATCCTAGAACTACTCAAAAAAGTACAATTCGAAGTTTATTCAAACAATTGTACGACATCTTCTGCCCTGTATTTAAAAAAGTTGTATGACACATTTGATTAGACAGTCAATTGGCCGTCATTCCCATAGGGAAACATTTTAGAAGAAACTCTAAAATTTTTGTTATAATTAAATATTAAAACTACTCAAACAAGTAAATATCGAAGTTTATTCAGAAAGTTGTAAGGCCCATTTTATTAGAATGACATACTACTGTGGGCAAAAAGAAGTAAGACTTTTTAATTTAAATTTCGCGAGGAAAACCATTCGTCGAAATATTTTTGTTTCAATGGTGGTATGACTGTCAGTGACATCTGTGCCAACTGTCACATCAAAATAATCATTAGTGTTTAGTATACGCTTGTCTTTCTGAAGTACAAAAAGTGCATTCGGCGATTTTTACAATTAGTGAAATTATTCAACAAAGAAGTTCCATTAAATTTTGTGTGCGGAATCAATTTTGTGATGCCGAAACGTTCAGAATGTTGCAAAAGGCCTTCTGTGATAATTGTATGTCGCGAGCAAGTGTTTTTGATTGGTACAAATTGTTCAAAGAGGGTCGAGAACGTGTTAACGACGAACCACGTCTAGGACGGCCATCAACATCAACTGATGATCAACACGTTAAATAAAATCAAGGAATTGGTGCTCGAGAATCGCCGATTAACAGTCAGAGACCTTACTGGCATCGTTGAAATATCGGAAGGATCAGTGAAAATGATTTTGAAAGATCATTTGGGCCAAAGAAAACTGAAAGCACGATTGGTTCCAAAATCACTCAATTTTTTGGAAAAACAGCGTCGCGTTGACGTCTGTGAAACAATGCTTTCCGACTACCAGGATATCATGAAACGTATTATAACCGGCGATGAGTCTTGGATCTATGCTTACGACTCGGAAACGGACGATCAATCGGCCGAATATCGTACCAAAGGTGAGCCGAAGCCGAAAAAACCACGTCAAAGCAAGTCAAAAATCAAGGTGACGTTGACAGTTTTCTTCGATTATCGAGGTGTGGTACACTCCGAATTCCCTTCCGACCGGCCAAACTGTCAACAAGGAATACTATTTGAGTGTTATGCGTTGTTTGCGCGAAGCTATTCGTAAAAAGAGGCCGGAATTATGGGTCAACAACTCTTGGTTTTTGCACCACGATAATGCAACTTCTCATACTGCATTGGTTTTACATGATGTTTTCGCCAAAAATTTCATCCATATCGTTCCGCAACCACCGTATTCGCCTGATTTATCTCCGTGTGACTTCTGGCTGTTCAGCAAACTCAAACGACCGCTCCGGGGAAACTGTTTTGAGTCAATTGAAGACATTAAACGTGAATCGCTACGCGCATTGGGGGCTATTCCGGAAATTGACTTTAACCACTGTTTCGAGGGTTGGAAAAAACGTTGGCACAAGTGTACTGAGGCCGGGGGGGATTACTTTAAGGGGGACGAAATAGATTTGGAGAAATAAATAAAGAAATTTAAAATTATGAACAAAGTCTTACTGTTTTTTGCCTACAGTATTATACAACCTTGGTGGCGTATCATTTAGCATATTATGCTTCTTTACGGTAATTTTGATTCACATTTTCTGTTACCGAATTTCGAATATGCTAATTGAGCTTATCTTGGATTTGGATCTTGTCTAATTTTTCTATACAATTTTATTTTTTTGTGTTCCTTGATTTACAATTATAAAATGAATTAATATTAAAATATGATGGCTCGGTATGGTGAGAGTCGGGTTCAACTTTGTGTCGGTGTTCCATTTCGCTGCAGGCTGGATTCATTACTTCCCTTCGTCCCTTCGTGTTATCGTCACAAGGGTGAAATAAGGGATCCAGCATGTGTTGTCCATTCAGGGACGATCGTAAGAACTACAAGGTGTGATCGTGGCGTTCCGGCAGTTTGGCAAACCGTTGGTGTGTAATATGGAAGATCCTAAAGCGGTCTCTCCGTATGAAGAGAGGCTTTGTCTGTCCTGAAGACAAATTGTTCTTGTTGTTGTTTGTTCAAATTAATTCGGCTCTTCGTTTTGCGGTTTATTCAAGCATGGCATCATGTCTGCAAAGCACTCGCCTATACGCCTCTGAACTTTAGCCGGCTACTATAAACCTTGCAAATCTGTAATGCCGTGTCTGGCAATGAAACCACCTGTGGTCGGGTGTTTTAGAAAATTTTTAGAACAACAAATTTTATTTGAGAATACTGTTTAAATTAAGAGCAAGTGAAAGTTCAAAGTATAAACAATCAAAAGCACAAACAGATTGATTAAATAAACCCAGAATTAACCAGCAATAACTATTTTATTTTTTCTTTAGCCGGCAACTATGGCTTGCGATATATAGACAATGCACAATATAACACATAACACATTAAAAACACCCAATCGTAACATTTTGTCACCACCAGGAATCGAACCAGAGATCATTAAAAAATAAAGATTATAATGTGTTATAACCCCCTCGCATAGAAGGGCGTCTTACTAGAGTTTTACATCGGGTCACCATTCTCCCAAGAGCCTGTCCTGTCTATCGACTATCTTAAAAATGGAAAACACATCCATAGTGGATAATTCACACCATCAATGGAAGAAGTTAGGAGAAAACGGCTCCATAAGGTGAAAAAAATTGTTTACCATCAACATCAAGTCAATGCACTGAATTACAAGTCAATGGTAACCATGTCAAAATTATATGAGTTGGCGTTCTCAATTGCTCCTCCATCTATCATCTTCGCGAATCGAAAATGGGTGTTCTATAGGGAAAGAGATTTGGGTCGAATGAAAATGATTTTCTCTCAAGCGTAACTAACCTCAGTTTTAAAGGCTTGGCAAATCATTCTCTAAAAAAGAGACAGAAATATTAGAAAATAAAACTCAAAAAATTCTTTAAACTATCACAATATGGTAAAAAAAAAAATATTATGAAATTAATATTTTTTTCAAAAATGTATGAAAATCGTTACTATTGAATATACAGATTCTTTTTGTATGACGTCACGTCTCCTTACTCAAGTCGTGTAACAAATATTAAGAGAAAAATTACATTTTCCACAACATTAATTTTACCATCACGTATGAGTTATAAACATTTTGATACAACGGAAAACACGAAGTTTTAAATAAATTTTAAAGATAATATTTTAAGAACTATTATTCATGTCAAATGAATACACATATGAACATGTCTAATTTCCATCACTGCCATCTTCACATTTTCCAAATCATTAATTACAAAATTCTAATTTCTAAGTAACGTAAATACTTGTAATATGTATAAACCAAATCAATCTATGTCACTTTTACAAAACCCACTTAATACCAAAGACGAAAAAACAAAATTAAATTTCTTTCAAAGAACAGCCAAATTTTAATCTCAAGTGTAGATATTATTAAAAAGAAATAAATCTCTCCCATACATAATTTTGCCGTCGTCTTCGAATGTTGTCGTCTTGTCAACATGCTTAGCTTATAAACAAATTAAAATATAAGCATAATTCAAACATATACAGGGTGCCCCAGAATTGGACGATCGAACGAAGAAGGGTGATAGGGGAGCTCATTTCCAATAAAAACAACCAAGTAGATTTTTGGAATTGTTGATGGTGCAAAAGTTATGCCACTTTTAGTGTTTTTTAATGAAATCGCATCAAAAAATTAATAATAAACAAACAAGAGTTCTTTTGTTTAACTTTCTTTTTAATAAAATCTAGAAGAATGTGCCTTTCCAATAAAATCATTTTTGTAAGCTATATTATCTTGTGTCAAATAAAAACAATGGTTATGTAAAGTCTCTTCGTTTCTCAAAAAAAATTTGTCGATGTTTAAGTGACGCCAGCGGGAAAACAATGTACTACAGAAAGTTGATCCATTCTCAGAAAAATATGCGACACTAATGCAGATTTTAAAATGGTATCACACCGAGCTATTCACAAAAGAATGTTTTTTATCAATATTTTTCACAAAATAAGTCTTGTTTATTAAAAAATGCACTTAACAAAATTTCGATTTCTAAAATCGATGCTTTGTCAGAACTAAAGTATAACAACTTTTTAAGTAAATCTAGTAGCTCGAATTAAACAAAATTTGTGGTATAAAAAGAAAAACATTTTGTAATTCATGATAGTAGTTCCATACATACATACTCAAACATTTATAATTCAAATGTCAACAAGCTATGTGGCTTATTCCCACCGCAAATATACAGAAATGCATTTAATTTATGGCTTATGAAACGGCACCGCCCGAGCAGCAGCAAGAGAATACCAGAGACGATATCCAAATGGGAAACGGTCCCGATTACAGAGTATTTCAAAACGTACATCAAATGTGCAGTGAAGACGAAGTCCCTGGTCGCCCGAGAAGATATGAAACAGCCGGCCAACCTGGTATTAACGAAGATAGAGTAATTGGAATGGTAACAGACGACCCATCTATAAGTGTTCGTTGTTTATCAAGACGTTCGGGAGAGTCACGGTCCACGTTGCGTATTTTAAAAAGAAATCAGTTGCACCCTTACCATGTGCAACGTGTACAAGACCTTTTACCTGCTGGCCATGAAAAAACGGGCAATTTTGTCAAGAAATGTTGTGTCGATGCTAATAAAATTAGCAGTTTTTAGCAACATTTTATGGAGTGACAAAACATGTTTTAAAAGGGAGGGGATATTCAATATCCATAATTTGCACTATTGGGCCCGCGTAAATCCAGAAAAATTTCGGCGTAGTCGGTTTCAACTCCAATTTGAAAGAGAACATGTGGGCGGAAATAATCGACGGAAAATTGATTGGCTCATTTGAACTCCCACGGCGGATCAACGGGAAAGTCAAAACAACTTGGATGGATTACTTAGTGACGTTTCTCTGTTGTGACTAGCCCGGTGCGTGATACCATTTTAAAATCTGCATTAGGGTCGCATATTGTTCTGATCGTAGAACAACTTTCTGTAGTCCATTATTTTCTCGCTGGCATCATTTAAACATCAACAAAAACATTTTGCGAAACAAAGAGATTTTAAAAACCATTGTTTTTATTTTGCAGAAGATAATATAGTTTACAAAAATGATGTTCTTGGAAAGGCACACTCTTCTAGATCGGATTAAAAATTAATCGTATTAAAAATTAATTAATTAATTTTTTGGTGAACGCGCATGCGATTTCACTGAAAAATACTAAATGTGGAATAACTTTTGCACCATCAACTATTCGTAAAAACTTTACTTGGCTGTTTTTTGGACATGCGTTCCTTTATTATCCTGCTTCGTTTGATCGTCAAATGCTGGGACATCCTGTATATGTGTATTTCTACTTCTAGTAAAACTTCTATAAATTCTTCCATTTTCTAAGAATTAAACTGAAGAAAATTCGACATGCAATGGCAACAACAGTTAAACTGGCTTTATCTTAGCTGTTGTCTTTATACAGCCAAAACGAATTTAAAATATAAAATCATCATAAAGTTAGAATTTAAAAGTCTTAAGTACATAAGACAACGCTAAAATACTAAAAGAATGAAAAACGCTAATTTCCATCAAATATTTTTTGCAACATGAATTTTTCTCTTCTATAGCCCACCATATTATACTGGGAAATCTATCTCCCTTTCCTCAATTTATTTTTTAAAATATATTATTTTTAACTACATAATATAATTTCGTAAATCCTATCATCATGAATAAAATAAAATAAAAATTATTATAATAAAATATATAAAAAATAAATATTTTCTTTTTGTTTAAAAATATTCACCGAAGTGGAAAATAAATTACGTGAAAATATCACAGAAAATGTAAAATGATAAAACGAATTAAAAAAATTTCAACTCTTTAAAGCCAACAAAATATATCACAACGGAAAATACTAAAAAAATTACTTACCTTTTGGTGGAATTTTCTTTTTGAAGACATCACCCAAAATATTTGTGCCAAGCTGTTGGGGTTGAATTTTTCCATGCTGAGTTTTTTGTTGATTCACATTACCGTCGATATGAAGTGTTTTTGTTGATAAATTCTGGAAAATAAAAGAAAAACGTTTGTGAATTTTATTTCTATTTTATTTTTTTATTGGAGTTTTCGTAGAACAGAAATTTTTATATTTTCTATACTTGGATTCAGAGTGATAGATGTCTCAGAGAACACATATTTTTGTTTGAATTAGCATAGTTTACGTGAATTAATGGCAAAGAAAAATGAAATTGAAATACTTACGTCGTCATTCGTCGTGGAAAAAAAGGATCTGTTTATCGCCAAGGTTGGCAGTTGAAATTTTTACGTCTACTAAAATTTATAATTAACCACACCATGTACCGGCAACGAGGATGCTGTATAAGACAGCAGAAAATGAGAGTTTGCACTACTCACCACAAGTAGTAGCACTAGCACAAAAGAGATTTTTTTTCTCTTTTATTTCATAATCATGCCGACTAAATATCGGTGTCCTGTCTACAGCCCAGACGAATTGTCTGATGGGGTGAAACTTCATACATAAGCTTTTTTCATAAATTGGGAGATCCAACTGATTTTCGGCCGAAATCGGCCCACCGGCGTTTTTGCAAATATTTTGAAAAGTATATCATTTACAAAAATATTATGAACAAAGTTTCTAAATTAATTTTAAAACGATATTATTGTTTGGGCCGGTAGTCCAAATAAGTTTTCCAAAATTTAAGCGAAAATTGCGATTTTTGGCAAAAAAAACTGTTTTTCAACAAACATTCGGCCCTGTACCGCCCAGACGGATTGATTAATCGGGATGAAATTTCATACTTAAGTCGAGGACTTTTTTGTTTTTCAACCGGTCACTTCCGGTTGGAGCTTAATGCACAGTTCAGTAGATTCTCAATAAATTTTGCAACAATATCGGTCCACATCAGTTTTTCAAAATTTAAGCGGAAATGATGATTTTTGTTAAAAAAAACTATTTTTCGGTAAAAATTTGATCCTTCGGAAGTGGAGGTTGCCATAGGAGCTTTTTCGTTTCTTGCAAATATTTTGAAAAGTGATTTACGAAAAAACGATTAAAATAAAGATTGTAAATTAAATTTCAAACAAAAATTAGTTCAGATATTTTAAATTTCACCGCAAATTACGAGCTTTGATAAAAAAAAACTTTATTTCATCCAAATTCGGCATCTCTACAGACCAGATTATTTCACTATTCGGAATAAATCTTCGGAAGAAATCTTCATACTAAAGCCTTTTTATCACCAGGACATCTGTGTAGCAAGAGTAGCAGCTTCTGCAGGGACTTTTTCCATTTTTTGCAGTGAAGATTAAATTTTCAACAAGGGTTAACCTTGCTGGTTTTCTGAAATTTAAGCAGGAATAAAGATTTTTTGATTATAAAAGACAATTTTTAGAAAGACTTAGAAATTAAATGTGGTATATTCGAGAACTATGTACATTTCTCGTAAAACAAAGTCGAGTGTTGGCCACAAGAATCACACCTCTCCATTTTTTCACAAATTTGAACATCCCAGCGGAACAAAATCTTAAAACACTTTTCAGTTAAATTGACAAATTGATTGACCTCCGAAGTAAAGAAACTCCGTATAAAAATGTTAGCATTTTACAATGTTCCATCTATCTCCGCCATTTCTTAACGTATTATGAAGAAATTTGTTTACTAATAATGGTTAGGGATTCTAAAATAAGTTTTGGACAAAATTCTAGGAAATAAAAAATTTTTTTAATTAAAATGTTTACTATAATTTATTTTTTTTTCTGCGGCCAAAGTTATTTTCAGTTTTTGGTCAATATCTGAAAAACTCCCACAAGTTTGAACTAGCATTGCTTGTCATTACTGCAAGTATATTAAAATTTTAGGATACTCAGAATCTCACTAAATAAATTTTCCTAAAATTGCTCAAACAGTTATGCTATAATGTAAACTACCAGAAAAGTAACTAATCACATGAATAAAAAGATAAACTAAACGTTTAAAACAGAAACTGAAGAAATTTATATAGTCAAGTATCTGCAAATTATTTACTTGACGGCAAAAACTCCCAAATTTTTACTCCTAGATAGAAACTTTAAATTCCCTATGTAGGCTCAGTATGACCTTAGCTATTAGGAGGACAAATATGTACTGGTTACTTGTACGAGTTTTTGAGACATTGGCGAGAAACTGAAAAGAACTGGGCCGCAAATATTCCCCAAATTTCCCATGTAGTCACATTATGACCTCAGCTATTAAACAATCGAAAATATTAGTTACTTGTGAAAGTTTTTGAGATATTGACCAGAAACTGAAAAGAATTTATGTTTCAATCCAAAACCAATCGAGAAATCAAATTTCATAAGGATTGGTTATGAAATGGCCAAGTTAGTCTAGTAAGAACAGATCCTAGTTTTATACCCAAAATTCACTTTAGAATCCCTAACCAATACTATAAACCAAATAGCGGACAAAGATGGAACATTGTAAAATTTCATATACCGTGTTTCTTTACTTCAAATGTCAATCAATGTCATTTTAACGAACCCTTTAACATTTTATCCCGCCAGAATGTTTAATTTTGTGAAAAAAGGTATACAATGAATAAAAAATTTCCAAAAATTCTCTTTTGTGGTAGTGCTGCCACTCGTGGCGGGTAGCGTAATCTCTTATTTTTCACTGGCAAATTTCCGCCGTCTTATACATCCGCTGTCTTACAAATTGTCTGGCATCTCGATAGTTTTTCCTGGAACGCGGTTTTTATTAAGTTTTCTAGTTTTTAAGATAAAGTTTTGTTTGTTTTTCAGTGAATTTTTCACATTTTTTCATGCTATTGTTACGAATTCTACTCTACACAAGCATCTATAAACGGATCTGAGTACTCAGATTGCACACGCGTCACATCAACATTTGCGACGTACATGCCCCATAGAGGTAAAATCATAACATGATAAAGACTTTCTACGACAACCTCGAAAGTGATGGAAACAAAATTTCCCACCACGGGAAACTTTCGATTGACCCAGATCTCCTACACTTGGCATTAAACAACAACGAGATGCGCACCACTCAGCTAGCTCTCTCATATAATATGGTTGTAGAAAGCACATACTACTCCAAGGCATTTTTCTAGCATCAAGAATATACAATTTCGTTTCTGACCAGTTTCTAGTAGTTGCAAAATATGCCGTCCGTGTATAATAACCGATTCCAACGACATCCAAGTTACCGGTCCAACTTCGATGCTATGCATATTAGAAACCTTGAACGGCCAACCACTACTCGGCCAACCATTGCTGCAACGGCGAAATTAGGTAAAAATACATTAAAACCTAAAAACACTTGGCTGTTAACTTGACACGACCACATGGTCGCGAGAAAACATTCCAACCGTCTGTGTCGAAAGACGAAACGTGAATGGCACAAACAAAAAGTGCTTAAAATCGAAACTGCCAGTTTAAGAGACCGTTACCGTTCTATAGAAAAAATCGCTACTGGTTTCCATGCATGTAGTAGCATCATTCGCAATGAATCTGGAGAGTTCCAAATGGACACAAACACCATCCTGACAGCGTGGCGAAATCATTTTTCGTCACTATTAAATACAGATGTTAGCCTCCAGCGAACAGCCAACATCACTGCATCAATCTGAGGATGGCATCTTAAATGCTCAAGAACGGCCGCGATTATCCTAGTAGAGATGAATTTCGCTGTGAATTTTATGTTTATAGATTTTCAACAGGCGTATGATAGCAACCAGAGGAACATATTGTGGTGTCTCGATAACCATGTGCAAAATATTAATGAATGACTCTAAAAGCAAGATGATAGTCGAAGGCAAACTCTCGGAGGCTTTATAAATAACATCAGGAAGGGAACTCAATAGTCCAAATTATATTCAACCTTTTGTTAGAATATGTCATTCGCCAGCTAAACATAACACTACTCAGCTATTTATATTATAAATCAGGCCAAATATTGGCTTACGGATGCGCCATATGCATCTTGGGTACTGACATCGTGTCTCTCAAAGAAGTTCTGCTCTCGATGGAAACAACAGTCCAACAAATCGGCCTCCATTTGAACGAAGCGAAAACCAAATATATGGCTATCGCGGGAAGAATTTTTAACAGGCGACACACATTACGAAAAGGAGAAAGAGTTTGAATACCTGGGATCGATAGTAAATATGCAAAACTCAATCTCTGCAAATATAACATCACGGATCGCAGCAGGTTACCGAGCATTCTATGCTAACATTAACATTTTCAAGTTTCGCAATATATCATGCAAAACCAAATTAAATATCTATAAAGCACTGATAAAACCAGTAGTCACTTTTAATAGCGAGTCTTGGACACTAACACGAGGCAGCGAAAAGCTGACCTTTTTGAGCGCAAATTAGTGCGTATGATGCTATAGGCCCTATTAAGGATGGAGAAATGTACAGGATGCGTCTAAATTCGAGATCAGAAATGGACTGAACAACTCTGATATAATTTGCACAATTAAATCATCAAAGCTGAGATGGCTCAAACACGTTCTACGTTCTAAAATCGAACCATAAAACAGGCTTTGGAGTTGGCAGCAATGAAGAGCAGATCTCGTGGGAGGCCTCCTATTCGGTGGATGAACCTTCAAACTCTTGGTTATCGTGCCTGGCGCCCTCTTGTTGTCGTTCAAGTTATCTGGAAGAACATTGTTATGAGATGGCCACAAAACTTAAAAAGATTTACCAAATGATTTTGCAACAGTTCATCAAGGGTAACAAGAAGAATGATAAAACGTCCCTTGTACGAGAGAAAGCATTACAACCACAGCTTTCGAAAATTGCAATCATTTCAGACATATGATTGAAGCACGGCAATGTTGTATTTCCACCGGTCATAAGACGGTGGTTTATGCTTTCAAGCAGAAAATGGATACGGCGACAAGACGAGACAAATACGGCATCTGGATTTATATTTTAGACATGCAAATAGCTAGAGGACGTATTAATCATTGGTAAGCTGTCACTCAAATTAACAAAAATTACAATTCCAGGTACCAAGTTGCAATTACATAGTGCCGTCCTAAATAATACTATCCGGCAATACATCACAAACTGATTAGTCCAAGAGCGATTTGTGTAGAAAAATATGCGGAAAGATCTCCAATAGTTTATCAAGAATTGCGTGTCATGCCAGTGTTTCAAAATCTCTAAGCATAATATATCACCAATTCTGGCGAAGGTTCCACCAAATCAACGTTTTGAACATATATTAATATCGATTTAACTGGTGCGCCTCTTCCATCAGATGATAATAGTTATTGCCTTGCAATCATCGATCGTTATTCTTACTGGCCGGAAGCAAACTCAATCCCAAATAAGACGACTGAAACAGTTGGAAAAAATTTAATTTCAGGATGGTTTTCACCGTTCGGTATACCTAAACGAATTACAACCGACCAGAGACGGCAGTTCGAATCGTCATTATTCCACGAGTTGTTAAAGATGTTTAATATTTACTACCTGGAAACAATCAGGTATCATCCACAGTCAAACGGGTTAAGCGAAAGATGGCACAGAACTACTTGGTCTAAATATCTGCCAGTAATATTACTAGGTTTCCGCGCTACGTACAAACCAGACATCGAATCATCATCAGCGGAGATGTTGTATGACCAGAATCTACGGTTGTCAGGCCATTTTTTTGAGGAAACCCAAAATACATTACATTAATCAGAGTGTATTGGCGAGGCATTAATCAGAGCGTAGTCACGTTTTCATTAGTAGTTCGACCTGCACGTTTTAACACCATACGATGAACGTTTTATTGTGTTAAAACTGTTCAGCAAATATTTCTTCTTCACACTTGATGTTGAAAATGAAACTCAAGAATATGGTCCAAGCCAAAACAATAATTCAACCAAAGCACCAAAGCAGATGTTTGTACCAACAAATCACCACTTCAACTTCCGAGTGAAAGCTCAACATTATCTCAACCGATGTACTAAGAATTGTAAGGCCTTACAAACATTTACCCCTTGGGTTAGATGATGTAGGATCTGCTGTCAGTGCAGCAGCTTTAAACAGCATAAGAAAAGATGACTATGAAAATTATAAATTCTTTTACCTGATCACATCCCCTAACACAAATTAATAAATTAACAAATCACATCTATAAAAAGAGTGAGTACAGACAGTGTAATTTATTTATTACCAAATCTAAGTAGTTAGACGACAATAACTTAGTGTGTGTGGCAGCCTAGTATTTTCTATGATTAACTCATCTTTACGTATATACCTTTTACGTGAGGATGCACTGGGCCTGTAGGAATGTGCTATACGTACCTTTGGTCGCCATTATTGTTGGCCTGATGATTTTTTAATTAAATATTTTGTTTTAAATTATTCTTTAATTAAAAATATCGCTCCGTTTATACTGATATTTTTAACGATAATCAATTATCGTACGTAAACCGAAAATTATGTTTTATTACGTCATTCATATACGAGAACTTTTGCCCTGAGGGGCTATAATAAATATTTTCTTTTTAAAATGGAAATTAACGTTTATTTTTCACCATATCAAGCACCGTCTTTTAAACGTATAAATTACCACGAATACAAACAAATACGAAAATATACATTAAAATTTTTAAACAATGCCAGTTAGTAAATGAAAATGCATGATAACAGCACCTAGATACCAAATGGAATATGTCAAGGAAAGAGCAAAAAAAGTAATTAGTTTACTATCTGATATAATCGCTTTTGTTTTAGTGCATACAATACACGATTACTATGCATTCAATCATAGTGATTTCCACACATTTTCATCTATTCTGCACTACAAAAAACTGGAATGAAAATTTAAAATTATATCGCACGTCAAAGAAAATAATACAAACCCATGGCACATAGGAATTTTAGTTAGGTGTGTAAACAGGAATATAAAATGAAAAGGATAAAAAATACGCTTATATTAAAAAATTTATATAAAAGAGGTTATACCATGCATAAACCTTTCAACGTTCAGCGTTAATAATCGCTAAGTACTGCTGTAAAATAACAGTCGCAGACGAAAATAAATTGGTAACCTGATTACTTGCATAAACGAGATTATTTGCGATGAAACTTGGCATGCGAGATCAAACAGGACTTTTATAATTCTTTTTGGAAAAAGATTCCAAATATGTAGGACTTGCAACGTTTACAAGGAGTAATTATCAATCCCTTAACGGCGCAGGATACACATGGTACGAAGGGTGTACTGAAAGAGAAAATTGACCCAAAGTCAATTCGAGTTGGTATTGTTTCAATAAATATGCGACATAACGAAAGTGTTATATCAGAACAAATAGTGTTAAGGAAAACCGGAGAAATACAATGTCAAGGAGGCACTTGATAGACTTGGTGAGACATTTAATGTGCCCCTCTTAAAGCCTCACCTACTTAGGCTGTTTATCAATGCAGGGTGCTTTACGTATCAATAGTTTCATCACAGTTCAAAGGATGTAGAAACAATCCTGTTTCGAATAGACAGCACTTTCGCAATGAGAGTGCGTCTAATGTACTAAACTACCGTTATTAATGTCTACGTAATACGAAAGTTAACTCAGCAGTTTAAGTTAGTTACCGTGCAACTAGTTCTGAAGACCCAGTGTTCCTGCGAAGCTCTCCTTTCAATAGTTTTAGTAATAACAGATGGCCTATCTAGTGTTGGCAATTTCAACTATACCGGTTATTTCGAGTGTGACAGAACTTACGTCATTCGTGTTATAACAGAAAATTAGTTTAATGTTTGAAATTTACGAAATGGGTCGCTTCACGCTTGTACAAAATTGAGAAATATTGAAAACTTACTTTCAAAGTGATGAGTCTTCTACTCAAACTGTGAGAAATTTACGTGGAAAATTCAGTAGAAATAAAATGCCTCAAGGCAATTTGTTTATCAATTTGTGAAGAGTTCGTGAAACCAGATTTTTATTGGATAAACCAACACGTGCACGTGCATTTACAGCGCGTACAGCCGAGAATATTTCAGCTGTTGCTCAGCAGCTGCGATTTATCTCCGTTGAATTATTATTTTTTTGTGGGAAGCGGTTATGTATAACTGTTACGCTAATCATCCAGAGACTATCCAAGACTTGAAAGATCAAATCGAAGTTGCCATTGATGAGATAGAAGACCATACAATCGAAAATGTTCTGAAAAATTAGGTTGACAGAATGGGGTACTGTAACGCCAGACGTGGAAGGCATTTGAATGAAAAAGTGCTCCATACTTAATGGCAATTTATACTCTTTCTAAACCGTTTTAAAAAAAATTCAATCGTCTTTAAATTAGAGCCAAATTAAATTGCAAACGTTAGATGGGCCACCCTTTATTAATGATTTATGATTAAAACTTGTTTCTTGTTATTTTGAAGATCCAACTTGTTATTCTGAAGAGTCTCACTAAGCTATGATACAGTCTTGTTTGGAACTAAGTTTTATCCACCAAAACATATGAAGCAAGCGAGCATAAATTTTGATAAATTCAGCGAAAAGAAAACCAGCCATGATGTATGTTGAGAAGTTTGACCATCCTAATTATAAATGAGTTACGGTAAGTGTAATCATATCAATAAAAGAAATATATTTTGTGTAGTTCTTGCTTACAGCATCTCAGCCGTTCGTTCAGAACTAAGTAGCACTATTTTTGAATAATCAACGAACCAATAACTTTTGTATCAATATTGATATTATTCCCAATTCTATTGGCCAATGATTACTTGATAATCATGGCTTCTTGTCGAATTAAGCCAGTAAATACGTTGTCCAAACCTGTGTGTAATATTGACCTTGACCCCCTTTTCTTGCATCAAAATATCTCCAATATCCTATTTTACACGGTTGGGATTGGGACTGTTTATTTCTTACACAAATAATTTATTTACACAAATTCACGGCAAAAGCCAACAAACATCATTTTTCGCAGCAGCTGCTTATTTACAATGGCGTGTGCAGCTTATTTTATTATTTCAACCATATCTTACGATAGTTCTTCTAAAGTCAGATCGTTCCTGCATTATTTTGGCGCTCTTGGACTTTTCCAATTAAATTTTTGGAGTTTCCTTTCTGATCAATCTGCCGCGCATCTTGGTGGATGGATCACGATAGTTTAGAGAAAAGTTCTAACACGCAAATAAGTTCTATTAAATTAGAAATAATTAAAATCTATAAATAAAATTAATTTTTTAGAGATATTAGAGATCATGTATCAGTTTTAATTGATCTTCCTATCTGCTTGCCGTAAACAAACCGATGAATGTCCCCGAGCAAAAACTGACTAATTCTTCAAATTATGACCTCGCTAATGATACGTGGGGATTTATTATTTAATGGAAGTAAATTTCTCCTGTTAAGACTCCAAAACAAAAAAAACACGTACATTATCTCAGATGAAATCAAGGTCAACCAAACGAACAAAAGGGCGATGACTAACCCAATAAGTTCTTTGTAAATATTCCAGAGCAACTTTCACATATTATAGACGTAGTGAGTATTCATGTGACGATTTTCTAGGGGTGAAATTTGCAAACTACATCGAGCCATTAGAGACACGTTTCTTAGACACTATGCGGATTTGTGCGAGATTCTTGTTATTATAGCTGATCTGAACAACACCAACCGTGTTGGCTGAATCAAGATTTCAGTTAGAATGGTTAAGCTGATTGTTTCACATTGTTCCTCTATATTAGATCTCTTATAATCAACCTAAGTCTTGAAAGGGTACATTCCTTAACTAGCTGAAAGTAGAAATAATTCTGCCCATATCTCAATGTTGTTAGTAGATCAAAAATGTTTGAGCAAATTATTAAAGTAAGTCTTTTAAGGCTTAAATAAAATCTACTGGGGCTTCCGACAGAATCTTCGAACGGAATTCGCCACTCTAAATTTTTTGCCGGCCTAAATCGAAAGTAAAAAAGGCGGGCCTATTTATTTACATCACAAAGATCTTTCGATATGGTAAATCATAAATTACTCTTGGATAAGCTATAGACGACTGGTTTTCGTGGTTCTTCTTGCATTATTTAAATTTAATCCCAACTCTCGAAACGTTCTCCAGCTCTTCTGATATAGGGAGTCTACACCAACGTTGGATTTTTGTCATATGGAGTTCCTCAAAGTTCGTTAGGGTCACAATTGTTCTTGATTTGTATTAATTCTCTGGAATACTGGATGAAAAAGCTTCCATTTTCAAATACATAGATGTTACAATGGACTCCAAACCTTTCCTTCACCTCGCGTATCTGGTCACTCTGACCACACCTTCATTCTTTCTTACGTAAATTCTATCTTTCATTTGTACTTTCGCCATTGAGCCTCTTAAAAATAATATATTTTTCCCTAGTTAATGGAATTTCGCTTTTGGGAGGTGCCTATTCTTCATATAAGGTATCTGTTTGTTTACGCGTTTCTAAGAATGTTTTACATAATGGGTGGGCATACGACAGGTTATTATCCTCCATTTTAGTACTAAGATAAACTACGCCTATAGATAATCATTTTTCTCTTATTCCGATGCGACAGGATCGTTCTTATTGATCATTGGTGATCACATTCGATTAATGAAGAAACAATATGTTATAATTTCGGTTCGAAGGAAAAAGATCAGATCGAAGTGATAACGAGAGAGTTGAATTTTTTGTGCCGGGAAATGACTTATTGAATGAATTGTAGGAAAGAGAACGGCAATTTGCAGAAAAAAGTAACTTGACGACAGATAAGCCGCAACGTTTAAAAATCAAGTGTCAATCGATCATGTCGCTTGATGTAGGTGAAAAAATACTTCGTTGGTTTCGGTCGATTCCTGAATATGTAAAATTTAGTCTAACGGATCTGCTGGAAAAATTAAAGTTTATTTTCAGTAAAACCGAACTTGGTTGAGCGAGAAAGCGTTTTGACACACGGCTCTGTGGAGCCAAGAATTTTTCATTGATTATTTCCACGATAAAATTACGTTGGCAGGCGATTTAAATAAGTCCGAAGAAGAGTTTATCAAGTATCGAACAAAGGGATGAATGATGGGAACTTGGAGAATAGTGCAGCCATATTGGGTGTAAAAAAGACAGCTGAGCTATTCCAAACATTTAAGGACAGTCGAAAAAATAAAATTCAAGTAAAGTATAGAGTGCTGTTTAAGCAACCTCCGAAATCAGTCCCAGTAAACCAACAAAGTACGCCACCGCTGAGTAAAGCAAACGTAACCCGATGTTACAATTGCAATCGAAAGGATCCGAGAAGCAAATGATATATTCGTTGCCAAGCCAGGAGCGAGCAATCACAACATATTAGCCAGAAACCGCAGAGACGTTCAGTTTATTTCATCTGTATCGGTGAGTCAGGGGAGAATATGTATTAGTTAAAACGGCAGCATTATACGACACCAGCAGCTCAGTAAGTTTAGTTAAGAAAAAAATAGTTTTTAATAGTTTTGTCCCATATAAAAATAAAGAATTGAACTATGTAGGCTTAATCAATCAAAATTAAATTAGGCTCGATAGATTTATTCATTAAATATAGTAATAAAATAGCATTAGGAGTCTGACTTCAGACCAAGATTTGTTTCGCTTTACTCCCAAAAAGTTATCGTTTTATGAGAAAGATAAATTATTCAGCACATCGAATCTCCAAATTGTTCAGCCATAGCATGCCGTTTAGGGCGAAAAATGCCCCACCAGTTTTCAAGCGGTTTCTACGCGGTATATTCCAACCAATTATGTCATCTGGACGTATTTTTTGTATTTGGATGTTTTTCTAATTGTATTGCGACAGATACCATAGAAAAACATCTCAAAACTATGTAAACGGCATGGATATTTTAGCTAAACCGACTAATTTGGATATTCAGTCCAGAAGGCGTGAATAGTCGGTAGTTAATATTCCAATCCCTAAAAAATCCAAAGAAATTCAGTTTTAGTAGACTTTGTTCGTATTTCTATAAATGTATTCCAGACTTTCATTTAGTCGCAAAGCCGGTACAAGAGCTACTCAAGAAAAACGCATTATTCATATTCACTCAAAAGGAATTAGAATCGATTGAATCACTTAAAAAGCGTTGGTTAGTTCTTCAGTATTAGCTATTTATATTCCAAAGGATGAAAATGAGTTCCATTGCGATGCAAGTTCAATAGGGTTTGGTTCCGTTCTTACGCAGAAAAAAACGGATGAAGAATTTAATCCTGTATTTTCTTATTATCGAAGAACGACGAATTATTTATTCCATTCAGCGGTTTCGAATATATTTACAAGGTTTGAAATTTAAGAGAATAACGGACTATAACGCGCTGACGTTGACACTCAATCGGAAAGAAATCAATGCTCGAATTGTCAAATGGGCACTCGAGTTACAAAACTCAGTGGAATAGAAAATAATTTTCATTATCGATTACGATCGGTGATGTTAATAAATATAACAAAGTGCAGAATGCAGCGCCTACCCATCGTCCATGACATTGCATCCAAATTTTATCAGCCGGTTGGAAAGTCTCAGCGATGTTTCGTAACCTCGTTTATTGTCTCCGCTGCTCTCATACTACTTAATTGCCTATCGTCCAATCGATTGTATTGGTTATAATATCGACTTTCTGGATATGGATATTTATATGATATGAATATAAACGGAAAATTGATCGTCTATGAAATTATCGGAGCAGTAAGTAAAATAAAAAGTGATGTGACATTATTGATTCATGTGAACGAATGCATCGTAAAATTCCTTCCAGATACTCCAGATAAATAAGAGTATGAATGTGGAATTTGCTTATTCGATCAGCTGCAACTCACTGCTTCGTTCTATTATTATTTACCTGAAGCTGCGCGAAAAATGTCAAAGCATGATTTAATAATGTTAACCAACACCGGTGTTGGTTTAAAGTTGACGATCGAAAGAATACCGTTTAGAACAGGAACATCTGCATTTCTCTTACCAATCAGCTCCGTGACAAGACAAACCACACTTTTCAAAAGCTAAATACATATAGAGAATTGTTGGGGCACTACGTAAACGTATACTGAATTCCTAGTTATTATCATAATATTCGCTATCAGCAATTACATGCCAATTGAAACGAACTATATACAATTAACTATGACTCCTTTAATGTTTTAGACAAAATAAATAAAACAAAAATTTATCTAGAAAGTAATACTGACACAACCATAAACAAAATAAAATCAAATAAGCTTTATTGATATTTCATTTAACAGAGATAAGCATTCTGCTACAAATAAAAAATAAATTCGGCCGCTTTCCGATATCTCATCGAGTTTTGATTTTCCACGCAAACAGGTTTCAAACTCATTACGTTTGTAATTTATTAGATCGGCGACTATTGATTTCAAACGATCAATTTCGGGTGTATTACCAAAACAAACTTGATCAAAGTCGGTTGGATAGATCGTTTCATCAACCAATAGAAAGTACAGGATTATCAGTAGATTATGACTGCACAAATCTTCCTTATTGAAAAACATTTGTGTATCAAGATTATGATCTTTAATGTACTTGAATTTAATACTTGGTATTGATAATTTTTTTAGTTCGATATGAGTTTTTAAAAATGTACCCAAATCAGTCATAGTGATTTCGATAAAATCGTGACGATTACGATTTAAAAAAAATCCATATTCCAATAATAATTTTGCGTTATCATGACATCCATAATTTATATAGATTTGCTTATTTTTTTTGTATAATTTTTTGGCCACCAACTGGAATGTCAACCCTTTCTGCATATGCAACAGTTGCGATTCTGTGTGAGCAACGTCGCTGTGATTAAAAAGATCGAGATAAGGTGCAAGGCCCATGTTTGGTTCGTCATCAATAATATCTAGGACTTTTTTCGTTCGTATTTGTTTTGTAATTATCTGGGGCCTCAAATAAACCGACCTAGTGTTCACAACAAAATAAGACCACTTGAATTGAACTAAGTCTATAGTTCGATAAAAGGTTGACTCCGGTTTCAGTAATTTTAGTATCATTTCGTAGTAGTGCTTTATTTTATTGTTTTGATCGACGATTTTTTCGAGGAGATTATTATGAATACAGTACAACTCTTCCTTGCGAAGGAAATAAGGATTCGTGAAAGAACTTGGCAGAGAAGCGATGTATGGTGTCCATTTAGATTCTGTTTGTTTCAGATAAAGTAGATACAAAGCGAGTAGACTTTGCAGTGAAATAACTTTTGATACCGACTTTAAATCGACAAAATTACTTAAGAACTCATCATCCGAATCAATTGTAATAATAGAGATGAGCAAATCGAACGGCAAGTTGATAATAGTTTCATCAGTATAAAGATTATATTTCGAGCACAATCCGCGCCCTGTATCTTTAAAATATTTAACTCGCAAACGAGTCTCATTAGTCCAGTCCTGCTGTTTCAAAAATTTCGCAAGTTCTGCAATCACGTGGGTCGTATTATCATCCTGTTCAACTAAATTTAAATTTTTGGTAATTAAATAATCTCTATGCCGTTTTCTAAGTCGTTTTGCTCGACCCATTTAATAAATTGTTTAATTAACACTGTAGTAATTGAACTGTTAACTTATGTAACACAAAATAGTCCACACAATCAGTGTTTCAATGTCGAGTAATCCAATATTTAGGTCAGATACAAATTCGTGCCCCAAATCAAGTATCAATTCTGAAATCGGGAAAAAATATATAAAAACAATTTAATTACGAACTAGAAAAGTTTATATTTAAATACAAATTTATTTAAATTTAAAGAAAAATTCATCAAACAAGTCCAAACATTTTTCAAAATTGACACTTGATTAGAGGTTATGTTTTAAATAACAAAAACTATTTTATCTCGAGAAAGTAATTTAAAAATCAACACGTACCCTAGATAACAAAATGTAGTTCGATTTGATTAAATTAGTTTTCTCACTATATAAATTGATTGTATTTTTATAGTTTAAATAATATAAATGATTTTTTGTAACACAATTTTTGCTTAATTTTAACAGCGCGGCCATTTTCAATGTGACAGTTCAGCTGACTGCGAAGTACACAATGAACAAAAATTGGTCATGTGTACAGTACAGTGCGTGAAACAGTCATATGATTTATTCAGCAAATTAATACGAGCGAACTTTTAAATGTGTAGTGAACCAAAACGTTCCGCAATTGGATTCAAGGTTATTTTTATATGTAAAACGTTTTACATTGTGTTTTGTGTAGGTATGATTTGCTGTACCATTCAAAGTTAGAATGTAGAAAGAGGTAAGTTGAGCTGCTGCAATTGAGTTGTTGGTAATTGTATTTATGTACAAGTTATTGAAACTAATTTTTGGTGGTTTTTTAAAAGAAATAACATTCAATTTACAACTGATAAATTTACAAAAAAATCATTCACCTCCTCTAAGTGCGAGTTTATACATTTTTAAGATAGCAGCTAACTGTATTACTTAAACCGTTTATTATTTATTTCATTATTTATTGATTCCTAAACATGTACGGTTCAGATGGATAGTTTAGTTTCCAATTAACCGATTTTCACTCATTAAATAAAACAATTTTAGCACCTTAAAGACATACAGATACTTAAAGGTAATATTTAATGGACCAAAAACACAGGCAACGATGGAGTGTTTCTGGGTAGTAAACTAACTACTTTTAAGATCCTTATTTGAATAACCAATAATGGTGTAGCATTTTTTAGGTTTATTCTTTGAATATTTTAATTTTGTATTTTTGCGAAAATATCGTACCAAAATTCGAAATCGATTATAAAATCCGATATAAAATACAACTAAAGTAGATGTCTCTGCGAACTTACATTGGGTTAAAATTACCAAAACAGGATAAATTTATATGAAAAATTGGAAATTTCATCATTAAATTAGTTAAAAAAAATAATAATAAAAATAAACGTAAAAAATGTTGCAGAAATACAGGAATTTATTATAAATTTTCAAAATTTGGTAGAATTTTTTTAAATTTTAACAACTTTTCCATACAAAAAATTTAAATATTTACAATATGGATTTGTAGGCTGGTTTTGTTTCTCAGTGTCAACCAAAAATGGTTCGAATTGCATTATTGCGGTAATTTTATGCTCAACCATTTACCTAAATAAACAATTTATAATTATGTAAGTGAAATGCAACAGTGTCTTCAAATATTATACGAACATGTTTGCATAAGCAGCTTATTTTTATTTCTAAGAAAGGAAACATATGAATTATTGCCTCTAACTGGAGTTAACATTTGCGTTTACCATTTTTCTGGAGCGTTTTATGTTTAAATATCGATTTTCTGGCAGTCGATTTAGCATTAGCCGCCTCACTTATTCGTTGCTACTTTCAACTACCAAATATGAAATGGCTTTGAATCGATGTTTATAAAAAGAAAGTAATTTTATTTATTATTATCTGTATGGTAAAATTTGTATTTAAATAATTAAACTATTTGAAATAATTTTCGACCCTCGGTCTATTCTCAACAACGTTTTAATGATTTTGACATTTCGAAATTCAAATCAAGCAAAAGCACCGCTTCTATACTACGTTTTTTAATAGCCATTTTCGGAAACAGTTCATGGTAACTTTTGGGTAACTTACTGACAATAAATTACCAAATCTAATTCCGAACATATAGAGTAACTTTAGGACAATTTAGTTTGTGTTTTCTTGGTTCCTGTCTTTATATTAAATTAGAAGTATCAGAAAAATTAAATTACAAACTTTTAAAGTAGAAATTGTACAAAAAGAAGCAACAAAAATGTCGTATCTGTCGCATCTTCCAAAAATACGTCATTGAATTTTTCTGAATACAAATATTCGGACGCGAAATGTAATCTTACTTTTTGTATAGCCAGGTAATTTGAGTAACTTTTGTCACCAACATTAAAAAAATTAAAGTTACCATGGGCTACTCCGAAAACGGCTAATATCGAGTAACATAGTTCACACCTCTGAAAACTATGACATCGCAACCAAAATTTAAAATCGTTTTATTATTTTCGCTATTTTCAGCGCTGTAGTTATTTTGTACATTTTTATTATTTATATTTAATGATTTCGATTTGTGGAACTCAAAATTCAATAGCTACAAAGTATAATAAAATTACTGTGGAATATGGACCATATGAAGTGTACGGCATTATTGAACATCGTGAGCCACGTCTCTACAATTTAATAAAACGGCTAAAAGACGCTGGATTTGAGGTTGAATTGGAGAAAATCGATGCTTGCGATCGGGTCGTAGTAAAAATGGCAGATTGTGAAATATTCCGTTGCCGTCTTTCTTTTCTGCACTTTGAGGCATCGCCTCAAATAGATATTGTAATGGAAAAAGGACTGAAGGCAGCGAAAGATGCCCGCGCACGATTCAAACTAGCCGAAAAAAAGTACAAAATCATAGAAAATGAAAACATTGGTTAGGCAAAATAAATTTTATAATATCTTGATTCTCGTAATAAAATCATTAAAGCTATAAGATCACTAAATTTCTAAATATTTGCGCGTCACATCGAAGAAAAATAATACAAGAGTTGAATGAGGTCCAATTCGTATGTACTGAGCCCACACTCCTTTGTAGAGTCCGAAGATTCCTTCAGTTTTCAATACTTTCCAGAAGCAATCTATTACTCCTGAATACATTACGCCCTTTCCATTGGCATCAACAGGTTGATTATAGAGACGGCTTGCTATAACATCGGGCGGATTAATAGCCAGTGACATAACCGTTCCGGCTAACATACCGGAAACAAATGATAGAAGATAGGGATTTCCTGAAGCTACATTATTACGTCTAAGTAGATCTTTTGTATATCCAAACGAAGTCAGTTGAGCTCCACTACCCAAACAACCTCTAATAGAGGCAATGCGAACACTACGATAAAGCCCTCGAAATCCACTTTGTTTAATTATTGTTTTAAACGCGTCGCTCATACTCAAATGCTTGTGCTGGTGCCCAACGGCGATTGCCTGTGCAGAATGTGATTGTAATTGTGTTTTAACAAGAAAAAATGGATTGGATATGGCAGCACCTAATATTCCACCAATCCCACCAAAAAGGGCGCCTTTCGCTAATGATTCCGTGCCGCTTTTTGTTTTTGTTAAATTATGTGAGACGGCCGCGTCGTATATGCATAGACTATCAAAATTTAAACGAAATTATTACAATATGCGTACATAACATTAAAAATTTAGTTTATTTACCGTGTCGCATTTATCGTGAACTGAAACCATAAAGCAGCGGACAACCCTTTTTGCAACGAGCCAATCCCTTCGTGTTTAGCAATTTGAACTAGGGCATGAACTACATTACGATAGGATTCCACATATGTTCCACGGGCGGCTAATTCTCCTTGCAATTGCATTCGCGTTTTAATGACTTCGAGTGGGTTGGTAAAAAATGTAGCCCCAACCGAAGACATACCACCCAACATAAATACTTTGAAATCCATTTTCTTTGATAAAATGTTTTGCTTACACAATATATTATTAAAATATTAACATAATTAAACTAAATTATGTTTATTGTTATGTAATAACAACGTCTAAGAAAATCTAATACAAATTTGTTATGTACACATTTTCTAACGCTTGTCTTCCTCATACGAAGAAATCACGACATTTTGGTCAACATCGGCGAGACCAAATGTAAACAAGGAAATTCGTTGACATTTCATGGACAGCTGATTTTATTTTGCATGTAGATTGTATTGTTTATGTGATTATTTTGTACAATTGTGAATTAAATATTTATTATTAACATTATTATTAATGTTATACAATAATTAGTTAATACAAATGTGTTTTAAGCATAGTTTTTAATTGATAAATCGATTAGTATATAGATAGTTATCGGAATCGATAAAAGATGTCAGTTACAAATTGTCACTTTCGTACAGCTGATTGCGGCTGACTTTTTGATAATAATTTGTCACTACCCACCCGATTTATCAAATATTGCAACAATTCTGGAAATTTAGGAGTTTTTTAAGTGAATATGTAAATAAATTGTATTGCAAATTAGTAGTTTGATTAGCGAAAATACTTGAAAGTCAATATGACTCGCCGAACCGAGACTACATTGAAAAATTTTTATATTTTCAATTCAACATTTGCTGTTAAGGAAGGAGAGGTCTGGGACAAATTAATTAGTTTCACCGATTACTAAAATTTCTAATATTATTTACAGGAAGAGAAGAAAATATTCTTTTACTATCCAGCCGATACAAACGTCGATGTTAAAATCAAGGAAGCTGGATTTACAGAAGCTATTATCAAATTTACGAAGTAACATACGCATAGTTTCCAATAAGGGTTTTCCACAATATTATTCTTTCATTTTAGTTCATTCACAAATGATGATAGTTGTAAAAGCCTACACACACAAAAGACGACTAATCTCTTCTATCAACCGGAGAAAAGTTTCTGGATGGTTATGACAATCAATGTTCCATATGAAATTAAAACGAAAGCTGGAGAAGAAATTGGCGAGTATAAAAGTGAAGAAGTACATGAGTTGACCTATCGGGCTGTACTTAAACAGGCATATAACATGTTTCGCCTATTCATGGGGACGTTTGAGATGAACTTCGTAGGAGACACCGAAGATAAACAAATTTCAAATCTGGTCAATAAGCTGGAACATTTCTATTCTAAGTATGTACTAACACTACGTCTACAAAATTCCGATATTCTTGATGTACTGCAGAGTATCCAATACCTACCATTAAACCAATTGGTCTTTTTACGGGTTCATAATTTCATTAAAATGATTGAGTCAACATTCTCAAATATCAAGCATTCGATATTCTTATATAAGGAGCAGGTTGTTTGGAGCGGGATAAATCCAAACGATTTGTATTCGGTTTATGAGTATTTAGTTGGAACTTTATTCCCCAATACGCTATCAAACGAGTTGCAAGGTGGGAGCATTCCAAAACGATACTCATTTAATTCATCTCATTATGGCGGATTTATAACCGGATCAGGATCATTCGAAAATTGTGTTAAGGTCCCTAAAATGTACATTTTTAATGAGGGCGTACCGCCAAAGGAGTACTATTTAATAGTATATAAAGCCCTTAGCGGTATACTATGCCTGTTTTTCGATGCCGAACAACAAATAACCGATGAATTTTATCAAGAGCTGCATTTATTTATTGGTCCCCAATTAACGAATATCGCGTCAGAAATTGGAGAAGGGTTTGTACTGCATGCTACAACGCCATCAACTAATCCAGCAAATGATTCATCACCGTATATAAAATATTTGTATTTTAATGAGCTCACATCAAAGCATCAAAGTACCGTACACATCATAAACAATCATATGAAAAGTTCGACTGTGCCAACGAACGTTATGAATCTGCTGGTCGATTTGTACGATAATGGGGAGGACTATAATAATAGTGAAGAACCGAAAAGTAACAGTAAAACGGAGGAAACTGTAATCAAGGCCACCCATGATTACTGGATTATTAAGAAAAGCTCGAATTCTCGTCACTTTTATGTGATCATCAATAAGAATTCCACTCTGATGCAGATCGCTGATGAAGCAAAGAAATTGTACGAACAATACATAAAAAATGTATTTTTCGATAAAAATTAATAATTCACAATTATTTATAAATAAATGTTATATATTTTGATTAGCATATTTATTCTAAATAGATTCAGAAGTTTTCTTCGGCCTAGGCAAATACGTTTGCCTCTGGATCGCCCAACTGTGCCTGATGTTGACGTCGTTTTACGATGTAAATTTTTTTGTTCGACTGGCATATCGTATAGAAATGTTCATCGTATATTATAGATATCTTTTTTATACTGCTCTTGGCAAATATTTTCGAGTCGACACTGGAATTAATATAAGAATTATAAAATTTCTTTACGGACACCAAATCAATGGAGGCGTACTTTACCTGTCGGTCAATGTAACCAATCCCATTATTATGTTAGCACTTTTCTCGTCATTTTCTAAATCTCCTCCAGAAGATTGTACAGCCCCATCCTCAGTTAGAATTAGATATCCTGTTTGGTCGGGAATTTTTTCGAGAGCCATTTGAATGCAATCTAATCGGAATACACAAAATCAAAACAATTTGGGAATGACAGCAAACTTTTTGACGTTTTGTTTGACATTTGCTGAATAAAACGAATACTTTCAACAATCGTACATAAACTAATAGGGCTGCATTAAATTGAAAACGTTCAACTTTTCAATTCAATACGCATGGGAACACACTAAATAGATGTATGGTTGTTAATTTTTTAGGTCGAATAAACTTTAATTTTAATTTTAAAATAATTAATCAAAAATGTTGGACTCTTTAAGGAATACTTCTTTTACTGTGTATTTTTGCTTGAACGCCAACATTTTGTAATTTGATTAATTTAATATTTTAAAGATTAATGTTGATAATAAGTGTTTTATAATTTTGGAACATTCATTAATAACTAATAAATAAAAATTATTTACTTCTTGACGTGAATTTTTAATTAATTTATTTATAAAATAAAAGTTTACTCGCCGTTTAAATTGACTCTGTTGACGTTTCAATATCTCAACAATCAACAGCGCAACTCCAGGAATATTTAATGTCGCGTATTGGTTGGCAGTCTAAATTATAAATAGACATAATGGTTGTTGATAGATATGTATATAATTTAGATTACTTTTACAAGTAAATACAGTAAAACAAAATGAAATAGTAAACTAAAAGCAGTATGTATATTTATCTTAATAAATGATGGGTTATATTTCTCGTCTTTCAATAAAATAATTATTGTTTCGAGAAAACGGGTGAACCATCGGCCTTTTCGCTTATAGAAAATTTCAATATTTGTACATCCCTCCCTAACTCGCTGAATAGAAAAATTCGCTGTCTTCCAAAAATTTGGAACACGAACACGGAGCCATATTGTGAAAAGCCGTGAATTAGTGAACATCGTACGAAAAGATAAATAATATTAACAATTTTATTCACAAAATATATTAGAAAAATTTGAATTATAAATGTGCTAAGTGTTAAAGTGTAACGTTTTAATTAAGAATTGGATATTAAACCACAATAAAATACAGGTAAATTGGATATAAATCAAAAGAAAATTCGAAGCCACACCCAGAGACGAAAGTGAAAAATTATAAATTCGTTATGGGTAGTTCAATTGGCACTAAATTGTTTTAAAATTTAAATGTATTTATACGTATTATGTATGTATAATGTTTCAAATTTATAGTATTTTTCCCGGAAATTAATTCGAGATAAACTAATTCCACTGTGCGGTTAAAAATGGTCGACGCCATCTCATTCTAACTGTAAAAAAACTAGATCAATAACAATACATTTATTCCAATAAGAAAAAATGTCTGCATCAATATCACGATTGCATAACACTATATGTAAATAATAAATATTTATCATAAAGCCAACATACAATTGATAAGCGATTTGGTATTTGCAGGCAGCTAATTATATTAAAATTTTATTAATCAAAACAAGCTATATGTGTAAAAGAAATGAAAAAAATTTGATTATTTTTAGAAGACACGTCAAGTGAAGAGAAATGGTGGTTTGGCAATTAGAGAAAACTTTGTATTCTCACGCGATGTGAATTTTTAATTCGTAATGTTTTCTTTAAATTTTCGAGTGAAATTTCTAAAAGAATGAATTGTCTGTCACGTTAATTTTTATTATGCGGCATTATTGTTTATTTTTTATTTACCTTCGTTTCGGCGATTTTGTTTTACGTTTCCAATTAGAATGCAGTTATGTAATAGCGTCATCGTCTATTTCTGTACCAATTATGAATGAACTATTTATTTTTAAATAATGCAGTGGCGTGTTTTTAAGGGTCTGTTTTTTGTGCAATGCAGTTGCCTTTTTTTCATATATTAATATTTCATATATATATTATTTTTTCACGTATGGGAATTTTATTCGAAGTGATGTACATCAAATTTACACGCCCAATTTGTCCTTATGTGTACTTGGGTTTTGTTATATAAATTTAAAGATTTTTGGATGAAGTATTTTACTTGTATCCGCCCAGAAATAAGCTCCTATTTCTGGTACACTTTGCTGAACTAAACCCTATTAAAAGCAGTTCGAGGATGTCCAAAGTTATACGGTTTATAAAAAATGAGCTGGTCCTTTTTACGGAGAGTGGCTCTAATCTTTATCTCAATCAGAGCAACTTTAATCATGATTTACTGTTTACGAAATATAATTTGGAGGTGTTAATCTATCTATATCTATAGGAAATTTTGGATTATACATTAGGTTAGGATCAGGCTTAGAGGATAAATAAATACAAAAGCTCGCTCCCTTTCTTCGTTAAAGTTGCGCTGCTAGAGACTGACAGGATTGACAAGAATGCTTATTGTAAAGCGGTCAAAACATAATCAACAATATGATGCCTTACCTAAAACGGTTTATTCTGCATTTTATAATTTTTTAACTTTACCCAGTTACCTTAGTAATTAGGCATAATGTGAATCATTTGTGAAACTAAAAAAATGTGTTGTGGATGGAAAGACAGTTTTTAAGGGATGATTTATTATTTTATTTTACCGGCGCTACATCGGTTATCTTCGATTTAATGTGTTATTGGTCCATTGAATCCTAGCCAGGTTCACGAGCTGCTGAAAGGAGCAAATTGTTACTGGATGAGGCACACTGGCATATCGCCGAGGAAGGGGTTGAACTCATTTTTCTTGCGGTTACCCAAATTTGTACTAACCCAAGCAACTTAAACATTAAAACTTAACATTATTGTGTTTACAAAAACATAAAGATTAACGACACAGAAGATTTCGTTTCTAGTAATCTTTTTACTTTAATAAATTATTTTTTAATTAATTAGGATTTAATTCCCGCAGTGTTGTGAGTTTTACGAAATTCTTAGACTATCGAGAGATGTCTACGAATTTCGTCATCTTTCATACGAGCGGCTGAGACAAAGTTGTTCATTGCAGATTAATTTCGATGCCAGTGGTTTTATTTTTGCTGCGTTTTTTTGAAACAGCTGCTCTAGACCGCGATAAATTATATTTTGATTTTTAAAACAATTCACATATTATTAAAATATTTGCGCTTCGGATTTATTCAATCGAATCCTAAAGAGGTTATACTAAGTCAATATCTTGCGTTATATTATCGAATAAAGTTTATTTAGGCTTGTTCTCAACAACTCTGAACAACTCTGGATATTATGTAGAGTAAGACCGAGTTCATCAAAAAACTTAATAATTGCTGAACTGACGGAACAGGGAAAATTTTTTAGTACACAATTTTTTGATTGTTCCTTATTTCATTTACAACTGGAAATTTGTAAGAATGAAAATGAAATGACTGAATTATGTTTTTAATAAGAAAAAATGGATATCTTAATGTTTGCTGGTGAAATTAATTAATTTATTTTAATATTGGATAGTATTGTGTTTAATTATAAACCAAAAATTAAATGTCAAAATGATTGACTTGAAGTTAGTTAAAGTTGTTCTAAATTTTTTGTCTAAATTGCCCTCTATTTTCCCTATATTTTATCGCGGTCTCGAACATCATATTTCAGAAAATTCTAATGCATTAATAGTTGCGTTTTTTTCAGCATAATGGATTAGAGTGGTTATATCGTTTTTGGGCAGAAATATCTTCAACGTGATTATAAATGAAATATTATCGTGAACAAAAATGTTCTATATTTTCCAGCCGGGCAAAATTCAAATGCCAGTATCCATCCCAAAGCAAAGTATTTCGCAATAAAACAATTGTGTTGCGACTAAATCAAAGCGTATTTCACATCGTTTATTTGGATAATGTTCTCTTGAAGGGTTTCCTTTGTGAACTAGTTTTTTTTATCTCAATGGTAACTTACAATACTCCTTTCATCGCTCTAATAAATGGCTAGCTGCTTTATACGTTCTACTCGACTATATATTGCGCGCTTAGCTTCGAGTTGTAATTGAAGGTAACTCACGCTAGACAGTCCGAATTGATAAACTTTCAACACTTGGTGATCATATACCTTGTTTCTATGAATGTTTATATGTGCAGGGATTTGGCCGCCTCAACGATATTTCCCGAATTATTTCGGTTCGCGACAATGGGACGCTTCCACGAAAATCCACTTTCGTTGGTTGCGACTCAAGGATCTGCATAGTGGTCTTTCTAATCCTAAAATTACATATAATAGGATTCATAAAATCATCTCAGTCTAAATAATTTTATGAATCCTATTATATGTAATTTTAGATAATTTATTGGCCCGAGCACCATATGAATTATTTTTCGCTCAAATACAGCAAGTTTATATATGTTTCTACTGTTAGCTAGCGATGTTACCTTTGGTTTGACGCGAAATGTTGTGAGTCTTAAAGATTTTAATGTTTGCGTAAAATGTTCGGTATCCAGCTAAAACTTGATCTTCGCTGAGAAAGGCCACGTATGTGTATAGTTTGATTTAAAATAAAGGCAGTTGTGCGCTATGCTGAGCTATCGGATAACGTATTTTGAAGAAAAGTTAAAAATAGTACGATAGCCATCTTGCCATACTGTTGATGTTATTTCAAAACTCGTTCGAAAGCTGATAAACGAAAAGTGTAATATGTTATATGTTGGATACTGGGTGGGATTAAGGTCAGGGCTGCGAGCGGATCAAACAATTTGATCCCCACCTCATCCAAATAATTATTGACAATGTTTGCAACATGGGGCCTGGCGTTGTCATGTATTAATAATTCAAGTATCCGGAATTTTTTGACGAGCAATGTATTTTGCTAGCACGGCCAGTTTGAGCAGTAAAGTTTCTCAAAACGATTTTGATATCATCATGAGATTTTTCACGAACGCTTTTAAATGATCGTAGAAAGCATTTTTTGTTGTTCGAAAGTATTCTCAGTGGGAGCGTGAGTGTTATTATTGAAAGGTACGCAATTAATTACGAATTGACGACGCTGTTGGTCAGAAAACCAACTTTAAATTCGTGTTTGCAAGAAACAACGATGTTATTGTCGATCAGTCCTCAATCTAGTCCTTAATTCGCGTGCGATTGTAGGCTTGTCACGTTTAACCCATTTCCTTTTACGGAGTAGTTATTATTGGTCGCAGGCTGTATGAACACCTATCGAACTTGTAGCAGATCCGACACAAGCTGCGAGTTCCGTGTTTATCTCTCTGCTTACACTACAACCTGGCTTCCAGGTTGTTATCGTAGACATTTGGTTTGCTTTGTTATGGAAAATAGTATCATCGTGTATTTTGGTGTTTCTAACGTGAGGAACCGATGCCTTGACAGTTCTTTGTTTTAAGTAGTTTTGCAACAGGTAAATGTCTCAAGTTTCAATACACAATAATCGGCCAAAGTTTGAATTCTGAACTAAATAATTTTTTCTTATCGCAGCTACAATATTGGCTTAGATTTTTCGTAATTTTTACAAATGATAACTTTAAATGAGAAATTTAATTTCTTATGAACATTTACCTTAAAAAAATTGACCAAATACGCTATTAAAGCACCTGTTACGCTTGTGCTCTAAATCGAGAGATTTTCTCTACCAAGTCATTCCAAATAGGTTTTAGGAGCCCCATCCTAGACAAACAAGTGAGACCCCGTAATAGTGGTATTGTGATACAATTTTTTAAGAAGAGATCGCTGGAGACCTTTCATCTTATATGAAGCAGGTTTGATATTTTTGAACATGAAACGAACATTGAATTCGTATTTGGATTTGCATCAGATTCGTCGGAACGGTAGCACCCGGTAGTTGACATTCCAGTAGATCTGTCAATTGATACCTAATTAATTAAAGATGCAACACATGGCACAACTTTCTGGGGAAAAGGCAAGATTAGAAATTATTTGGGCTAAATCGATTCAATTAGATCTATCCCATTCTGTAATTGATTAATTAATTATGATGATTGCATCAGATTCAGATTTTAATTCCGTAACTATCCAGACTTTGTCACTCAATGGAAGCACCATGTTTGTTGAGGTCAGCAAGCTATTGATGTAAATCAAGAACAGGGTACGGAACACATTTGATCCTTGTGGCATTTTTGTGTTAGTTACTTAAAATTAACTGGAATTTTATTCCATTTTAGGCGAATATCTTAATTTCTGAAACAATAGACCGCTTCTAAAATGCAAATTTACAAACAATTTAAATTTGGTATTTTACCGCCATTTAGATCAGCAACCAAACTACCAAACTACACTGATTAAGGAAATGATATTAGCCCTTTGGAAGGAAGCTCGTAACTTGTTTACAATTCTTTGCAACTTTTATTGTAAAATTAAGTACTCTCCCGATTTCATTGCATCAGATTGAGATTAACATGCTCATCGGGTTGCGAAATTTATCAGTCCATTCCACAAAAAAATTGTTTTAATCAAAAATTATGATTATACGAGTATCAAAATATGTTTTAGATTAATTTGAAGAAATAATAATTTCTCTTTAAATTTATTTAATCGGTTCATTAATTTGACTTAATATCAGTGAAATGTGCCTAAATAGGCACATGAAATGTGTCTAAATTGGCACAGTGAAATGTGCCTTAGAAATACTGGTTTCCAATTATAGGTGATTTTATGAAACATTAGAAAGTGGTTCTATCTACCACCGTTTCTTATTAATAAAGGGTCTATAATTGGGTTATTTGCAAGTGACACGTTTTTGTTTTAATACACCGAGCAAGAGAGATAATCTTTATTTGAATGAATTCCTCTCTGACTACTTATATAAGGAAGCTCGCATACTTAAAATTATCAAATGAAAAAAGTTTTGTGTACAAAATGATTGATATTAATCACAGCCATTCTCGAACCTCCCATAAATAAAAAAAATCATCACAACCTGGCAACCGGAAGTTAGTATTATCTTAATGATTTAATGTAGATTTATAAAATTTTTCACACATAATATGCCGCTTTTCTTTTCATATAGGTATATCTATTCAAAATATTCCACGATTTAATGTCGCAATTAATGGATAAAACTATTTTTAGTACACATAGTGTTTTTTACTTTTATAATAGCAATGTGAATCAATTCCAATGACCTTCGGAATTTTAACTTCTAAAATTAAAAAAATTTATTGCGTGATTAAAATTTTGGTTAGATTTTTATTAAAGTGACAACTGTTTTGAAAATAATTTTACAAGTCTGTAATTATGAAATTCATTCTATTCTAGACATTGAAATCTTGGTGCTTTTTTATAATTGGGTTAAGAACATATATTGCCATTGGAATTTTGGTCGTTGTTCGATTTGGGATTTGTGAAAGAAAGATAGTGTCAAAAAGTTTTATTAACAAACGGTTATTAGCATTAAAGAAACAGGTCTGTTAACTAAGTTAACTAAGTAGTTGAGGAAGGAATATTATTTAATAATGTAGCTAAAAAGAACGTGTAAACACAACAGAGGTTTTCGCATTATTTCCATAAGGTCATACCTGAAATATCAATCTTTCATCTTATTCTTTTGTGTTAAATTCGAAGTTCTCCCTCTTATTACAAAGCAACATTCTTTCCACATTGTATATGCTGGTATGGAAATATGTCATTATATAAACATTTATTAAATAAACAACTTGTGTTCAATTATATATTTTTAAACAAAACTAACATATACAAACTAAACCGACTAAAATAATCTGTGAATTGAGATTATGTCAGGCTGATGATAGTTTTTCAAATTTATTATTTTCGTTAATTGAGTAAAATAAAACCGAAGAGAACTAACTAAAAAATGTAAAACTAACAACATTCAGTCACACACACAAGGGCGATGTCTTCCGCTGCTGCTTGCTTATAATAATTAATTATGTCATCGGTTTATACATAGCTTATTACAGTACACTATGTAAGAATTCCTAAACGAACATTATGATTAGATTGATTAGATTGATTAAGTTTATAGAGTAGTGTTGGGGTGTGGTGTTTCTTTGCATATTTTACTGATAAAATATTTTCGAATTTATTTTACAGATAACGAACACGATCGAAAATTAATAAAAGAAAGCTACACAACCTCTAACGATGGAACAGTTTACACCGAAGGAAGTTCGCGTTCTTGAAACGGTCGAAGATATTCAAGAACGGCGTGAACAAGTATTAGGCCGCTATACAGAATTTAAGTTAGAAACACGCCAAAAACGCGAGAAGCTCGAAGATTCCCGCCGATTCCAGTATTTTAAACGTGATGCTGATGAGCTCGAAAGTTGGATTCATGAAAAATTACAAGCAGCTAGTGAAGAAAGCTATCGCGATCCAACAAATCTACAAGCAAAAATTCAAAAACATCAAGCATTCGAGGCAGAAGTGTCAGCACATAGCAATGCTATTGTAACACTCGACAATACTGGTCAGGAAATGATCAGCCAACAACATTTTGCATCGGAAACGATTCAACGCCGATTAGATGAACTCCACCGTCTTTGGGAATTGCTCCTTAATCGGCTCGCCGAAAAGGGAATGAAACTTCAACAGGCATTAGTGTTAGTGCAATTCTTACGTCACTGTGAAGAAGTTATGTTCTGGATTAAGGACAAGGAAGCATTTGTAACAGCCGATGAATTTGGTCAAGATTTGGAACATGTCGAAGTACTTCAACGTAAATTTGATGAATTCCAAAAGGATATGCAATCACAGGAATATCGAGTAACTGAAGTAAATGAAATGGCCGATAAACTCATTCAAGATGGTCATCCAGAACGAGACACCATCACCAAGAAGAAGATTGAATTGAACGAGGCTTGGCAACGGTTGAAACAGCTTGCCATTTTGAGACAAGAAAAACTATTTGGCGCTCATGAAATTCAACGTTTCAATCGCGATGCTGATGAAACCGTTGCATGGATTTCCGAGAAGGATGTCGTTTTGTCATCGGACGACTATGGTCGTGATTTAGCGTCGGTTCAAGCTTTGCAACGCAAACACGAAGGTGTTGAACGTGATTTAGCTGCCCTAGAAGATAAAGTTGCCACTTTGGGTGGCGAAGCTCAACGTTTGTGTGGAATTCATGCCGATCACAGCGATCAAATTCGTGAAAAACAGGCCGAAATTGCAGCCTATTGGACGTCTCTAACAGCCAAGGCTAAAGAACGTAAACAAAAACTAGATGAATCATACTTCCTACACCGTTTCTTAGCCGATTTCCGTGATTTAGTGTCATGGATCAATGGAATGAAGGCCATCATCTCAGCCGACGAACTTGCTAAAGATGTTGCTGGAGCCGAAGCCCTACTCGAACGTCATCAAGAACATAAAGGTGAAATTGATGCACGTGAAGATAGTTTTAAACTAACAACCGAAGCAGGTCGTCAGTTGTTGGACCGCCAACATTATGCCGCTGCTGAAGTTCAAGAAAAATTAGCTGCTCTCGAAAATGACAAGACCTCACTATTAACATTGTGGGAAGATCGCCGCGTATTATATGAGCAATGTATGGATCTCCAATTATTTTATCGAGATACTGAACAAGCCGATACATGGATGGCTAAGCAAGAAGCCTTTTTGGCCAATGAAGATCTAGGTGATTCATTAGATTCCGTTGAGGCGTTGATTAAGAAACACGAAGATTTCGAAAAATCATTAGCTGCTCAAGAAGAAAAAATTCGAGCTCTAGAAATTTTCGCAACAAAATTGATCGATGGTCAACATTATGCTGCCGATGACGTAGCCCAAAGACGCGCTATGTTATTGGCTCGTCGGTCAGCCCTTTTGGAAAAATCATCAACCCGCCGAACTTTACTCGAAGATTCAATGCGCCTTCAACAATTTGAGCGCGATTGCGATGAAACGAAAGGTTGGATTAGCGAAAAATTAAAATTCGCCACCGATGACAGCTATTTAGACCCAACCAATCTAAACGGAAAAGTACAAAAACATCAAAATTTCGAACAAGAATTGAATGCTAATAAAAGCCGAATTGAAGATATCACTACAACTGGGGAAGAACTCATCGAAAAGGAGCATTATGCATCTGATCAAATTAATTCACGAATGCAAGAAATCGTAACCCTCTGGGAAACGCTTGTTGAAGCATCCGATAAAAAGGGTTGTAAATTACAAGAAGCTTCACAACAGCAGCAATTTAATCGTACAATCGAAGACGTTGAATTATGGTTGGGTGAAATCGAGGGTCAACTCATGTCTGATGATTATGGCAAAGATTTGACTTCAGTACAAAATTTGCAAAAGAAACACGCTCTCCTAGAAGCCGATGTTATGTCACATCAAGATCGTGTCGAAACTATTAAAGTGACTGCTGCTAAATTTATTGAAAATGGTCATTTTGATGCCGATAGTATTCGCGATAAAGAGTCTGCTCTATCTAAACGATACGAAGCTCTCTCCGAACCAATGTACGACCGTAAAAATCGTATGTACGATTCTCTTCAAGTTCAACAATTATTCCGCGATCTCGAAGATGAAGCCGCTTGGATTCGTGAAAAGGAACCAATTGCGGCATCAACAAATCGTGGTCGTGATTTAATTGGGGTACAAAATTTGATTAAAAAACATCAAGCCGTATTAGCAGAAATAAATAATCATGATAGCCGATTGGTCGCCGTAATTAATGGCGGTGAGCAGATGCTTGAAAATAAATCATTTACTTCATTCGAAGATATTCGTAATCGTCTCGATTCGCTACAAGATCAATGGAATCAATTGAAGGATAAGGCGTTACAGAGGAAACAAGATTTGGAAGATTCTCTACAAGCTCATCAATACTTTGCCGATGCAAATGAAGCTGAATCATGGATGAAAGAAAAAGAACCAATTGTTGCTAACATTGATTATGGTCGTGATGAAGATTCATCGGAAGCCCTTTTGAAAAAACACGAAGCGCTTGTTTCTGATTTGGAAGCATTCGGTAATACCATCCAATCATTACAAGATCAAGCTAAAAACTGTCGGCAACAAGAAACCCCAGTTGTTGATATCACCGGAAAGGAGTGTGTTATGGCACTATACGATTATACCGAAAAATCGCCTCGCGAAGTTTCGATGAAGAAAGGTGATGTTTTGACACTATTAAACTCGAATAACAAGGACTGGTGGAAGGTTGAGGTAAATGATCGCCAAGGTTTTGTACCAGCTGCCTACATTAAGATCATTGGAGCTGGTTTGAGTGCCAGCCAACAAAATCTTGTTGATGGTTATTCCATCGGGAAACGTCAAGCCCAGATCAATGCTCAGTACGATAATTTGTTGGCGCTAGCTCGTGAACGTCAAAATAAATTGAACGAAACAGTTAAGGCATACGTTCTAGTGCGTGAAGCAGCTGATTTAGCCTCATGGATCAAGGACAAGGAAAATCATGCTAAAGTGGAGGATGTCGGTGAAGATTTAGAAGAAGTTGAAGTGCTTCAAAAGAAATTCGACGATTTTAATGATGATCTAAAGGCGAACGAAGTTCGTTTGGCTAAAATGAATGATATTGCTGTCCAATTGACCACACTTGGACAAACTGAGGCCGCAATTAAGATTCAAACTCAAATGCGAGAACTTAACGATAAATGGCATTCACTTCAAGAATTGACCGCACAACGAGCTACTCAATTGGGTTCGGCACATGAGGTGCAACGTTTCCATCGTGATATTGACGAAACTAAGGATTGGATTGGTGAGAAAGATAATGCTCTTGATAATGATGATTTGGGCAAGGATCTTCGCAGTGTTCAAACGCTCCAACGCAAGCATGAAGGAATGGAACGTGATTTAGATGCTCTCCGCGATAAAATCCGTCAACTTGATGAAACAGCTCGCCGCCTAATGCAATCACATCCTGAGTCGGCCGATCAAACATACGCGAAACAAAAAGAAATTAATGAAATGTGGGATCAAGTAACAACAAAGGCTCAAACACGTAAGACTCGCCTCTTGGATTCATACGACTTGCAGCGATTCTTGAGCGATTATCGCGATTTGATGGCATGGATATCTTCGATGATGGGTCTAGTTACGTCTGAGGAGCTGGCTAATGATGTTACCGGTGCCGAAGCTTTAATCGAACGTCATCAAGTAAGTATTCCGTTGTTTCCGTAGCCCATTCCATTTTAACATATGATTTTCCCATTTTATTATTTTTTATTTCCATTTTCCCGAAATATTTTAGAATCAACGAGCAGAATTTGATTTCAATTATGGTATTCCTCAGGTAGATAGAGATGCCTGACAATCTAAATTTAAAATTCATTTTTTTGTTTTATAAATTAACTCCTGTGAACCGCTCCTACTAATAACAAACTGTGTTTTTTGTTGTAATTACACACCTTATTATCTGTTGTGATATATGTTTGGGGCAGAATTATAAAAGGGGTTTGGCTTAGTATAGCACGAATCTTGATCTTTTACGATTCTTCCTCGTTTGAAATTATTTTTGAATTTTGCGGTTAATTTTTTGATAAGAGTCTTCGGTGTCACCGTTAAAATACACTTGGCACACAAAATTTGAGCGAGCAGAGTATGAGAATTTTTGATTACATGTTGTGGTTTCGTTATATATTGCTTTAAGTTAGAGATAAATTTTGTATGCGGCGCAAAAACTTAGCCTGTAAATTTTGTTGCTGTAATATATTGGTATCCAAAGTTCATATATTTCTGATATTCCTAATGTGAACAATATTTATTCCAAATTTGCCTCTTAGAAGTCTAGGACTATTTTTCAATTTATTTTGAAGTTAAATGTTGGTTACAGTTTTATATTAAACAGATCTATTGCATCAAGAAATGGATACCACTGATCTAACGCTTGAAAGCAATTTACAAAATTATCGTTCGACTGTACTAATCCGAGATTTAAATAAAAATTCTCGTACTTGTTGCTATGTACTACTATTATTCATATTGCATGAAACACATGTCACACTAAACATAAAAACTATTTCCATGTCGTATCATACCTTATATACATACACAAGCATATTCATGTTCGCTATTTTTATTTGTTTTCGAAAGGCAGAGCTAAATTGATTCGTTTCGTGTCAAACGACCTGGTTGCATAATCGATACACACTAAATTGAATTTTATTTTACTAGGAACATCGCACTGAAATTGATGCACGTGCCGGTACATTTGCTGCATTCGAACAATTTGGAACTGAATTATTGCAAAATAATCATTATGCGTCACCCGAAATACAAGAGAAAATCGAGGGATTGGGTAAAGCTCGCGAAGAATTGGAGCGTGCCTGGGCCGATCGACGCCTACAATTGGAACAAAATCTTGAACTACAATTGTACTTGCGTGATTGTGAACAAGCTGAAAATTGGATGAGTGCTCGTGAAGCATTCTTGAAACCAGATGAAGTAGATGCCAAAGGTGAAGGAGATAATGTTGAAGCTTTGATTAAAAAACATGAAGATTTCGATAAGGCGATTAACGGTCATGAAGAAAAAATTGCCGCCTTGCAAGTTTTGGCGGACCAATTAATAGTACAAGAGCATTACGCTTCGAAATTGATCGATGATAAACGTAAATCTGTACTTGATAGATGGCGTCACTTGAAAGAAGGTTTGATCGAAAAACGTTCTCGTCTTGGAGACGAACAAACACTCCAATCCTTCAGTCGAGATGCTGACGAAATCGAGAACTGGATCGCCGAGAAGTTGCAACTGGCTACTGAAGAAAGTTATAAAGATCCCGCCAATATTCAATCGAAACATCAAAAGCATCAAGCATTTGAGGCTGAATTAGCTGCCAATGCTGATCGTATTCAAAGCGTTTTGGCCATGGGTGAAAACTTAATTCAAAAGAATCAGTGCAGTGGATCAGAAGATGCAGTGCAGAAACGTCTTACTCAAATCGCCGATCAATGGGAATACTTGACTCATAAAACAACCGAAAAATCATTGAAGTTGAAAGAAGCCAACAAACAACGTACCTACATCGCCGCCGTTAAAGATCTTGATTTTTGGCTCGGCGAGGTTGAAAGTCTTTTAACTTCCGAGGATGCTGGCAAAGATTTGGCTTCGGTTCAAAATCTAATGAAGAAACACCAATTAGTCGAGGCTGATATCCAAGCCCACGCCGATCGTATCAAGGACATGAACAATCAAGCTGATTCACTCGTCGATAGCGGACAGTTTGATAGTGCTGGCATCCAAGAAAAGCGACAATCGATCAACGAGCGATATGAACGTATATGTAATTTGGCTGCTCATCGTCAAGCTCGTTTGAATGAAGCTATGACCCTTCATCAGTTCTTCCGCGATATCGCCGATGAAGAAAGTTGGATTAAAGAAAAGAAATTGTTGGTTGGATCTGATGATTATGGTCGTGACTTAACTGGTGTACAAAATTTGAAAAAGAAACATAAACGTCTCGAAGCTGAATTAGCTTCACATGAGCCGGCCATCCAAGCCGTTCAAGAGGCTGGTGAAAAATTAATGCACGTTTCAAATCTTGGAGTACCAGAAATTGAACAACGTTTGAAGGCTTTGAATCAAGCTTGGGCCGAACTTAAAGGTCTTGCCGCCACACGTGGCCAAAAATTGGATGAATCTCAAGTTTATCAGCAATTCTTGGCTAAAGTTGAAGAAGAAGAAGCATGGATTACCGAGAAACAACAATTGCTATCGGTTGAAGATTATGGAGATTCAATGGCCGCCGTGCAAGGACTTCTTAAGAAACACGATGCATTTGAAACTGATTTTGCCGCACATCGTGATCGTTGTTCTGATATTTGCGATCATGGCGCGAGCCTTGTTGCTAATAATAATCATCATCAAGAATCGATTCAACAACGGTGTGCACAATTACAGAAGAAATTGGAAAATCTATCGTCGCTAGGAGGACGCCGCAAGGCCGCTCTACTCGACAATTCTGCCTACTTGCAATTCATGTGGAAAGCTGATGTTGTTGAAAGCTGGATCGCTGACAAGGAGAATTATGTTCGTTCCGAAGAATTCGGTCGAGATTTATCAACGGTACAAACTCTCTTGACTAAACAAGACACGTTCGATGCAGGTATGTTTAGTATTTTTTACAAGAAATCTAATTTCCTTTATTGATTCGAAATATTATTTCCAGGTTTGAACGCTTTTGAACAAGAGGGAATCCATAATATAACAGTTCTTAAGGATCAGTTAATTGAAGCAAATCATGCTCAATCTCCGGCTATCCAGAAACGGCATGATGATGTACTAACTCGTTGGCAAAATCTTCGAGCAGCTTCTGACGCTCGTAAATATCGTTTGATCGATATGCAAGATCAATTCCGTGAAATTGAAGATTTGTATTTGACATTCGCCAAGAAAGCTTCAGCATTTAATTCATGGTTTGAAAATGCGGAGGAAGATCTCACCGATCCAGTTCGCTGCAATTCAATTGAAGAAATTCGTGCACTTCGAGAAGCTCACGCTCAGTTCCAGGCGTCATTATCGTCTGCACAAGCTGATTTCCAGGCGTTGGCCGCACTAGATCAAAAAATCAAGAGCTACAATGTTGGACCTAATCCATACACCTGGTTCACTATGGAGGCATTGGAAGATACATGGCGTAATTTGCAAAAGATTATCGAGGAACGAGATGGTGAATTGGCTAAGGAAGCGCAGCGGCAAGAGGAGAACGATAAATTACGTAAAGAATTCGCTAAGCATGCGAACGCTTTCCACCAATGGCTAACCGAAACCAGGTAACGAATAATTATTTTGATTCGATGATATTTTTTTTTATTCATTTCCATTCAATCCATCAAATTTCATATCTCAAAATATATTTTGTGTTTAGATTTTATATACTTGGATGGGAGGTCAATGGGTAAATTACTGTTGTTGGTGGAAAAAACTGCTTACTATTTTCTAATACTAAACAGCAATAATTTTTTTGTTTTTGATTGATCCTAATATTTAACGGTTTTATGTAATTTCGATGAATTAACAGAATATTTTGTTTAAGCGATTAATCGTCGTTGGCTAATTTTGAGAGCGGCTTGACACACTTAGTCCACACTTTGTTTATTAATTTAATGTTTTTTTTTATTGCGGTTTAGAACATCCATGATGGAAGGATCTGGTACACTAGAACAACAGTTGGAGGCGCTCCGCTTGAAGGCAGCTGAAGTACGAGCACGTCGTGTCGATTTAAAAAAGATTGAAGAACTTGGCGCACTATTAGAGGGTCACCTAATTTTGGATAATCGTTATACTGAACACTCAACCGTGGGTTTGGCACAGCAATGGGATCAATTAGATCAGTTGTCGATGAGAATGCAACACAATTTAGAACAACAAATTCAAGCTCGTAACCATTCTGGTGTATCAGAGGATTCGCTACGAGAATTCTCAATGATGTTTAAGCATTTCGACAAGGATAAGAGTGGAAAATTGAATCACCAAGAATTTAAATCATGTCTTCGAGCCCTTGGTTACGACTTGCCAATGGTTGAGGAAGGACAATCCGATCCCGAATTTGATGCAATCCTTGAAGTTGTCGATCCAAATCGAGATGGTCATGTATCATTACAGGAGTACATTGCGTTTATGATATCGAAAGAAACCGAAAATGTACAATCGCATGAGGAAATTGAGAATGCGTTCAGAGCAATTACCGCCTCGGATCGACCTTATGTTACTAAAGAGGAACTCTATAGTGTAAGTAATCATTTAATGTTTTAATCATTGTTGATTTCTGTTGTACTAATGTTTCGATTTTAATTATTTACAGAACCTTACAAAAGATATGGCCGACTATTGTGTTCAGCGTATGCGACCATATTCCGATCCAAAAGGATCAACAATTCCCGGAGCCCTTGATTATGTTGAGTTTACGCGCACACTATTCCAAAACTAGAGCAGCAGCATCGATGTTTCGAAATAAATTTATTTTTTTAAATTATTTTACTTGCTAAATAAAGATAAACACTTCCTATAAACAAACAAATGCTTTTATTTTTTCTTTATAAAAAATCATAAATTTTATTATACATAAATATTTATAATAATGTTAAAAATAATTAAATATATATACGTATTTATTTTATTTTAAACTTTCAAATATTATATCTAGCTTATCGAACAATTAAAAAATATAAACAATTAAAGCTTTTTCATGTAGACGTTCTTGTTCTCTTAAGTAGTTTGATATTTTTGATTTTCGTGACAACTGAATGACATGCAATAATTTATTTTATAACTTCACAATCAATAAAATAGGCTTATAATTTTTAATTATTAAAAATAAATTATATGTAATTCAAAATTATTATAAAGAAAAATAAAATAAAAATTATATATATTTAAAAATATTTGGTATGGATTTATTTTTCGATTAAGGCGATTTTCTCGAGAAGTGTCTGGTTGATGGTTTGGCCACAGAATATAAATATAACCAGAACTGTCATTGCGTAGACCAAGTAAGGTTTTTCCTACCTTATTTTTTTCATAGAAAACAACTTTTAAATATGAATGTTTAGCAATGACCGATTTTAACTTAATTAAATTTGTCTGCCGAAATAGACTGTCAAAATTTCATTAGGAGTCCGTAATTGTTTAGTTGAATTTGAAATATACAAAAATAACGAATTTTTCCTACACCTTCGGCGAGTCAAGGTCAAAAGAATTAGTCGAACTTTTCCATATAAAAATATCCTCGTGGTTGGCACAGGGACATTGAAATATGAAAATTGTATGTTGGGAAATTTTGACCTCGATTTACTATTTTTAACTTAAATTGGTAATGTAAAGAATCCTTTCTAACGCCTCGGTAGCGCAGTAGGTAGCGCGTAAGTCTCATAATCTTAAGGTCGTGAGTTCGATCCTCACCCGGGGCAAGTATCTTTTTTAAAATTTTGTAAATCATTCATTAGTCACCACTGATGATTAAGGACTAATGTAAACAAGCAGACTTGTCGCATTTGGGGCACGGAGAACCCGCACGTGATCGTAAAGAAGCCGATGCATCCTCAACGAGTGACTGTTTGGTGCGGATTTTGGCCCGGTGGCATCATTGGGCCATTTTTCTTTGAAAATGAGCAAGGAGCCGCCGTTACTGTCAATGGTGAGCGCTACCGCGCCATGACAAACGATTTTTTGTTCCCGGCACTTGAACCGGAGGACATAGGCACATGTTTCAATTGATCTTTTGCGCACTGTCTTCAAAGATCGAATTATCAGCTGAAATGGTGATGTGATTTGGCCGCCTCGGAACTGTGAGTTAACGCCGTTGGACTATTATATTTGGGGTGCCGTCAAAGATAAGTGTTACGCCGATAAACCAGCAACGATTGACGCTCTCAAGAACAATATTCGCATTACCATTGAAGACATAATGCCGCATACCATCGAAAATGTGCTCAAAAATTGGACCGACCGTATGGGGTCCGTCAAGGCCAGCCGAGGCAGTCATACGAATGAAATAGTATTCCATAATTAATCGGAAGGATTGTTCTTTACAATGAAAAAATAAATTTGAAAAAATATTGAGAACTTTTTGTTTTATTGCATTTAAAAAAAATATATATTTGGCTCACCCTATGGTAGTAAATATCTCAACTTTTAATTACATGTTATACCGAACGTATCAAGGACATGAACAATCAAGCTGATTCACTAGTCGATAGCGGACAGTTTGATAGTGCTGGCATGCAAGAAAAGCGACAATCGATCAACGAGCGATATGAACGTATATGTAATTTGGCTGCTCATCGTCAAGCTCGTTTGAATGAAGCTATGACCCTTCATCAGTTCTTCCGCGATATCGCCGATGGAGAAAGTTGGATTAAAGAAAAGAAATTATTGGTTGGATCTGATGATTATGGTCGTGATTAAACGTCTGACTACGGATTAGTAGATATACCAGCCCCATATAACATTTCCACCTAATAAAAATTTGGACCTTTATTAGGGTAGTGTTTAATTATTCAAATTTTAACTGGAATATTCTTATTCAAAATTCCAGGTGTTATGGCCATTATTTCATTTCAAATGTTGTTTTTTAGTTTTGTCTGGTATTTATAAGCCAAAAGGAAACAGTTGGGAGCGGTAAAATCTATGATTTTGCACAGCTGGCCTTAAACAATTTCCCAACATCGTCCGATATGGAACACCATTGCCGCTCGGGCGCCGACTTAATTTTCGAAAAAGAATTTGTTCAGACGACACTCCGCACCAAACAGTGCGCTTAAGTGGGTGTAATTGTCGCTGATGAATTGATCTTGGAATTTTTATTTCTTAAAACCCACAGTTTTGTTTTTTTACGCTGCGTCAAAATAAATGACCTCATAATAAAATTATTTTAATTCGTTGTTCTGTTTTGTAAGGTTCTATTATAAATTTCCCAAGTCTTCTTTCCAAACTTCTGAAAATAAAAATAAAGAAACATAATTAAATAAAAAGTTATTAAATATTCATACTAGAACGGTCTTTTGTGGCAGCCTGTGGCGACATCTGTGGCAAAAATTGTAATTTCTACAGTACGAAGAAAAGTTAATCGTTTGCCCTGTAATTGACGATTGTAAAAGTTGGAAAAACGCCGCTGGTGGATCACGTTGCAACCTAAATCAAAGATATTTATAGTAAATTTAAATAAGTATTTTTATTATATATATAGTATGTGACCAAATCACTAATTATATAAAACTTTTATCTTTTTTTAATTTAACATTTTAAATAAAATTAAACCGAGCGTAGCTAGCATGAGGTATAAATGTCAAAATTAATAGTTATTAAAGTTTACTGAAAATCCTCTAGGTGGAATTCGTGATGCTCCGGCCACCTTTATACTTTATATTAGTTTATTAATGATTAAAACAGATGGCGTTGAGAATAAATTTTGTAAAACATTTAAATAGAAAGGGTCTTTCAATAAGGGCGCCCAATTTTTAAATGTAAATAAAACAAGTTTTGTGTGAGAGATCCTCCCAATTTGTTTTATTTGCAAGAATATTTTATGGCATTAAGTTTTGAATACAACGCCGTTCAAATATCCGCAGCGAGTTTGCTTGGTGGCACGTATTCGGGAGATCCAATTTTGGATGACGATAAATTTGGCTGAATTTGCTGGATGGCGCTAGTTATATAGGCTTTGAAGGCATCAATTGCTTGCGGTTTATTTGCATGGACTTGCGATTTAAGGAAGCTTCAAAGGAAGAAGTCTAACGAGATAATCTTGGCCTCAAGTGGCTAGTGCAGAATGTCCATCATGGCATACGCTACGTGGCACATAGCGCCGTCTTGTTAAAACCACATGCTGTCAGTATCCATATCATCCAGTTTAGACCACAAGAAGTTGCTCATCATCAAACTGTATATATAGTTCGGCCATTAACGGTTATGACAATGTCGCAGAAGACCTTCCGTTTCGGTGACGTACGGGTGTTGGCTGATTATTTATCGAACAGGTTAACTCGAATTTGGCCGAGGAGGAAGTGAGGAAAAAATCACGTAATGCGCGCAACGTTTCTCAAAATTTTATGATTTGCACTACATTGCATTGTTCCACGCTATAACCTTCCATGGTGATTTGTCATTCTACTGAACAATTCACAATAAATTTGATAGATGTTGCTTTGACAACGTGGCTGCTATAATCTAATAAATTTCTAGTTAGTTATACGTACTAATCTGACCCATATGTTTTGTAAAAATGAATGTTAACTTCCGAAATTTTGGAAAACGATAATTTGAATTAGAAAACTATAAGACCGCTACTGATTCGCACTGAAAAAACAATGAGAACGGCTACATAAAACACTTTATTCTACATTTTCTACGAATTGTCTACACACTCTACCAATTATCGACATTGTCTACGCTAAAATCAATTGTCTGCACTATTTCCGACAGCAACACTGTTCAGCGGCTCTGACTGTAGTTCACTTTGTCTATTCTACTTCTATCTTTTGTCCGTACAGAAGGTACAAACGAGAGACATTTTGCACTACATAAGTCGCACTATTCCAGCAGAGAGGGTAAAGAGTACGAATCTGTGGTACAACAGCAGACCGTCAAGCCACTATAACCTAGCCTAATCTACAAACTGCGGTTATTTAGATCAAAACGTGATTTCAAAGCTACCGACCAAATGACACACACAGTGTTAAAAGTTGTGTTGTTCGATTGAGAATTATCGGGTGCAAATCATGGTAGAGGGCGGAACGAAGGATGAAGTTAACGATAACTATACCTTTCAAATTAGAGTAGCATAGAGCTATGCAATGCGCAGCTGTTTTTCGCGAAACCGGGACTTTAATCACTAGTCGTTCCGAAAGGTGGTCAATTGAAGAAAAGAGTTTATTCATCCCCTCATATAGGAACTTATAAGTTTAAACTTTACTTTTTTGAAAAAAAATTATCGAATTAAAATTCGATGCCAAATACGAATTATACTTTCGTACTTATGTTTCGAAGATAAATGTTTGATCGATACACAAAATTATTTCATTAATATTCTAGTCTTACCCTATACAGTTTTATTCAACTCCTCGCAAAGAAAATTAAAAAGCAATAAAATAAAATTTAACATGGAGGTGATGGAAGAAGGAAATCTAATGGACAGAGTCCCAATATTGTTGCAACGAGATCTACAATACTACCAACAGCATCAAACCGTACTACAAGAAACAATTTGCCACGGAGTAGTTGGTGGAAAATTAGATTTTCCACGTACCGCTTCATTTGCATCGGTAAAAATTGTTTTGTGGTGGGAAGACGAATACTACGCAGCATATAAAAAAAATTCAGGACTTTTGAATTATAATCAATTTGATGAAGATGGACAAGAGAAGACAACCGGAAGCAACGTAAGTATATATGAACACTGTCGTATTGAAATAAAATCGGCTTCTCAATTTTAGGTAACAATTGCCCCAATTATCGTAAAAACGTCCGACCCAGAAAAATTTGTGGGCCTTTTGACAAAATCGGCTGATAGCCTGCTCGAACATTTGCATACACTCAGTCAAGAGGCTTTAGATCACGCTGACCTTACAGTACTGACGGCTACAATTGGTGCCGCTGCCCTAATCAAAAATGCATTATCAATTTATCTACAATGCTCAACTGTAACTGTGTATCCCCCGAAAGGCGATGAAAAAGGCGGTTCACTAAAAATGAGCTATAAACAGTATTCCGAAATGACCGAAGCGTTGGCTGAGCGATTACTCGATCTTCATTGCCGTTTATTAACATTGTACATAATTCAGGATGCTGATTGTTTAAATTGGGAGGCACAGCAATCATTTTTTGAATCAGAACGCGGTTCGTACACAATACAGATGTGGTGGCTGTATATGCAAGGTACTAAACAGGATTTATGGGATTCGGTGCCACCGAATATGGCACAACGAGTTTTCTCGGGCATGTTAAATGAAACGCTCACTATATTAACGGTTCGCTACACACAAACCGTACCAAGTAAAGAACGAAGCCCGTTGCTGTTAGTTGATATATGTAATTTGCTATTATGTGTGGCTGAATTGCTACCGTTCATCGCAGAAAATGGGGAAGGTTATGTTGGACTAAATATTGTGAATCAATCAAAAATTCTTCGGGATATTCATTGCAAATGCCACGAATTATTTTGTTGTCTACTTCTGCGGGGAGTATCGTTAGGCGTGTTGTATAAAATTTTACGCAAAGGCCAATCATCGATCGGGATGTTTAATTCGCGACAAGGTTTACCGTCGCCGTGGATCATTTTTGCGTTACCAAAATTATTTCCAACCTCACAAAATGCACATTGGGCTAGTCGATGTACCGAATTTGGTGTTAGCACAGCGATCGCACTCGAAGTTAAAGTATTGCTTGGTGCACCGCAACCGAATTGGTCGCTTATGTTAAAAATTTTGTTGATGCGCGATGCTTATTTATCATCCATAATATTTCATCATCTCATGAATAATTTGCCGAGGCCGGAAAATTTTATGCCTAGTCTAACCCAACCGCTAATGAATCATGAACGGTTTTTCACAAAATGTGAAGGATTTTTGTGTGGCAATGAGTGTAAAGAAATTGAGTCATGGACTAAAGAGTTAAATGATCCGGTGGGACAGACAAACTATCAAATTGTTCTTGCTTTATCGTACATCATAATGATGACGGGTAAAAGTTCGGATATTGATAATGTTTTGATATCGGCACTCGAGAAGACGAACATTAAAGATTGGGCGGCGTGTCTTGACCGGCGACAAGTATGGAATCAAAAACGTCCACCATGGCTAGAAGCTATAATTCATTTGATTTATCCGATTCTCGATCCAATCGTGCATATGCTAGTGTCCGCGGTACAGGGTGGAGGCAGTATGTACCAAGCAATGTCTTTATCGATTAATTGTTTTTCGGAAATGTGGGATTGTGTGCCAGATTGTTTGTTTAATGTGGCTACATCACTATCGGAAATTATTCCGGCCGATATTAAACCTCTAGGTGATGCTGTTCTAATTCAATTACTATTTTGTTCGTTGTACACAAAGCTATTGGAAACCGCTGAACATTATACCGATACCAATGAGGAAAAGGTGACGATTTGCCAGACTCTAGCCGAGGCAATTTGCGCGATAGACGAAGATAATAAACACACGGAACGAATAAAATCATTTTTGGACCAAACTCGGGATAGCCAGAGAAATTCAAATATATTGCAGATGGATAATGATGAACCAGCCGGTTTAAGCTTTGTAAGCACGGCAAAGGTAAATTTTGTAGTTTGATGTATTCAATGCATTGTACTAAACCCCCTTATGTATATATAGATAGGCGATTTTGAAAATCAACCTTCTCCGAGCACCCGGTCTGGTGAAGAGTATGACGTTGAAAATGCTGAATATATTTCAGATGTTTTAATCAGTGATGTATTAACCACTCAAGTCGGTAAACAGTGTGTTAGAGTAAGTGTCGATATTTATATTTTGTTCAACAAAATAATTGATAACAAAACAATTTTTCTAGATGACTTATAAATATTTAAAATGTAACATCGAATGGTTACTGCAAAAGCTCGAAGTTAGCGATGTTGAACGAAATCCACTTCAACCGTTGCCCGGACAGAACTTACAAGTTGAATATCCGTCACTACTTAAGTTAATGTTCCACATTGGCCACCAAACATTTGATCAATTGTTAACCGGTGGATTAAAAATCGACTACAACACATGGTTTCAAACGCCTCTATCGATGAGTCGGGAACGTGCATGGCTTCAAATATCGCAACGATATGAATTTCAAGAGCACGTACGATTAACGATTCATGAAACGGTGATGGTATCATACATTACGTCAGAATTAAAGTCTTAAAAATCGGCACAGTAGTATAAGTGCAGTCGTTTAGACTGAGTATAGTGTGAAACAGAATTTACCGAGTTTCGTTCTATCCGCACGACAACGATGCGATAAGATAACAAATTGGTTAGGTAAATAGATAGTAGCAAAAAAATATCAGTCGTAACTTAGAATCAAATCCATACTAATGGTGTACAATTAGATTAAGAGAGAAATAAATAAAATAGTTTAAGTTTGTAACATGACGACATCTAAAATGTCGTACAGTTTACAAATTTCCACAATAATAATTTTGTTCATTTGCACGTAAGTTTTAATTATTTTGTTTATTGAATGATGAAGCATCTTAAATATACGATATAGGTAAATCTTGGGAGTGTCTTTGAGCGATCATATTTCGTGAGGTTATGTTCAAATAGGTATATGAAGTAAAATGTACTTCATTCTAGTGGGTGCAATTTAGGTTTAGTATTAGGATTAATTGTGCGATCGACTTAGAAAGTAAAAAAAAATATAAATGGCATTTGTTAACATAATCCATTATAGAACATTTTGGTGTTGAACGTCTGACAATTGACTTTTTTGTGACATATCATAGTGTCTTATTGTCATGAAAATAAAGCGGTGATTATGTATAATAAAGTTAAAAATAATTTTGTGGTATATATGTGGTAAGGTCAGCCCAACATTCTTTTACCAGAAATGAACGTAAATTTTGGAAATTCGTGTTGGCATCTTGCTCTGGTGGCTACACACACTGGAAATGTAAAAATTATTCTAAGAGCAACTATGTTTGGTAAAAGAGAAGTCGGGAAATTTAGTTTCGGTTTCCAAAATTTCGCCAAAATTGTTTGGCTTCATTTAAAAATTCCAAAACCTATCATCAGATCGTTTGTGCTCTCGGCATTTAGTTAAATTATCTAACTTCTCTATACAGGAATTTATGTTTAGTTTCGGATTTCGGTTTGTATCACTGGATTGTGAATTTGGCGGTTACAACGACATTTCTCGTAATTCACACCTCTTTCGGAATATTCGCGAAAAAAATCTATAAATAGTTTTCTACTATTCACTTAGCACTTACCACTGCTGGAATATTGCCGAATATACCAGAAATACTCCCACGTTTAATTACGCCACTATTTTCACTTTACACCACTTATTATTTTAATAAGCGTGCCGAGTCTTCAAAATGACTAGACTACTATAATCAGCAATATCACAAAACTATTATAAAACTATCCTAATGCTACTACTTAAACCTAGATGTCACTAATCTCACAAAAATATCACTAATTTTCTAAACTTTAGGTGAGTAATTTTCGTCCCCGAATAGGATCCTAACTGCCGCCTCTGTAGGTTACATCGTGAAACGCATACTAATTCAACTTCACCTTCGTCCTCGGCTCCCATCTAACCTTGCAGCTACTTTCCATGGTCCACTCTATCTCAACCCTGTTCTTGATGACAATCCACTTTATCACTGTTGGCAGTGGTACGTCACGCTTCTCTTCCATATTCGACACCACCTGTTGACACAACTCGACATCCATGCTGTCGTCCTTGAAAACAGCCAATGCCCTTTTTGACTAGCATTTTATTGGTGACCTTTCTCGCTGTCGCTTGACCCTCTCGTCGTTCGCAACATAGGATACAGCCCGTTCAATTTAATATCGCTGTTGCACCTCATAATTTCTGGCCGTTTGCGCACTCCTTCCATAGGCCGTCTTTCATGCCGATCGGCCTTGAAGGGCACTTACTCACCTTTTCTTTCCAACAGTTATTATACCCACTTTGGGAGTTATGTTCTACATATCTCCTTTTTATCTTAAACCCGTTTCAAAATACATAAGGCCTATGCTCGATAACTTTCCTGTGGATTGCCGATCACCAATCACCGCTTCCGATGACTCTTGCTGCTCTAACAGTTGTTGTTGGTGGATCATCTGCAATCTCAATACGCCTTAGTCGATCGATTTCAGATACATTTCAATGTTCTACCCAACGGAACTTTACCCGATTCAGAAAGGACCATTAAAATAATCCTATATCGATATCCTATATAGAACCACCGCACCTGCAACGATTTTCTCATTCTTCCGTATGTTGTACTTACTGGAATTATGCGTTTCTAATAGCAATCCGTGTTTGATTTTCTCCGTCACCTTACATAAGCAATCGTTGCACCAAAATCGTTGAAATTCTCTTAACCAAGTGATCCAACGTCAACCCCATTCACTAAGGACACCAACTATCGTGGTTCTTGCTGATTAATAAATGGCTCACTATGAGACATCAATTCTGCATCCGGTTGAGCATCCAAAATCCCGAGTAATTCGTTTCTGAGTAATTCTCCTCCATAAAGCTCGTTTCTCCTGACCAATGGCACCTGTTCCATGATCTTCATCATCCGATTCTACCTTATCACCGACAGCCATTTGCCAACCGAATGCTCGAACTTCTGCTCGAACATCATTTCGTTTGCCATATATTATGTCTACCATTTGATCCAGTCTGCTCGAATCTTTCGTTGCCCATTTGGACGTCTTTAATTTCTTGTTTCATTTCTCATCTCAAATTTTTACGATGTTGAATCAATTTTTGAGTTAAAACAACCAACAATTGCGCCATATCGAAAGTTCCAGGTGGCTAATTTTCGTTGCTCAGTTTCGTCGAACGATCACTCAAATTTATATAACGAGAAGTCTCCCACGATCAGCGGATCCTTATACTCGTGCGGAGATGGCCATAGGAGTCTAGATCTTATTTAAATCAACAACTCATCAATTTTATATTTTTCAACGGAACAGATACGTTTCCCTTGTCACTTATATAAGAACTACGAGAATTTCTAAGATCAGCGGAACTTTATGTTTCGTAATAAACTGGCCAACATGGTACAGCTAACTATTGGCAATGGTAAATCGATAGAACTTTCAAATGAAGTACTCATCCCAAATTTATTTAGGACTCTCTTAAATTTACATAGCGGGAATTCCCCCATCAATATTTTAGGGGCCAGTTTAGTTTTCACGAGAAACCTATAAAAGTTTGGTGATTGTATCACAGCTAATAAAGACAACTAGAGGCATAAGCCATGCTCAATGTTGGCAATTACTCATGGGAGTTTAATAATTTAGCCGAAGGCGGGATCTTGTATGAGTACTATCGTCGATGGTAGTCAATGGGAGTGAAGTTGTTCTTCAATTGATACTTTCACATTTTCAGATTGAAGGTAATGGAAGGGCCGATGTGCTTGCAAAACGGGGTTGTACAAGATTGATCAATTATGTGAAGTGTGTTTGGACATGAAGGACACTAACCATTTAATTTTAAAATGTTATTTGCCGTCAACCAGTCCGAATTTTTTTTGGTCCTCACAATAACTCTGCATTAATTTAGGTATATTCTAAAATATTCTCTAAAATGCCGTTGCTTAATTTTTAGGATAAGAATTGCCAAATACTCACTAGAGACTTATTTCTTGAAAAATACAACAACAATAATTTCAATATTATTGTTGTTGTATTTCTGTGAATATTAAGTGAATATTAAGTCTATAGTAAATATTCGGTAATTCGTTAACCATAATTGCAATAAATTTTATTTTTCGCCATAATTTTTCATACCGTTCCATTTATGCATTTCACATTGTGTTTCCACGAGGTCAACAAAATTTTGTATACAACCATAGCTTGACGTGGCGAAGAAGTTGTTTTCCTATTTTCTCTTTATGATACACGCTCTGATCGATTTCATTTGATCCAATTGTAAAACAAGGGCGATTACTAGTTTTCAAATTGAAAACAAATTATCGTAATCGTACGATCTTACAATTATCCATAACATAATTATAATTATATCCATAATTATAACATACTGAAAAACAAATTTATGAACCACAATCATTTATTACGTACATAAACAAATTTAACCTAAGTACAGAAAATTGAGGGTAAACCATGAAATTTATTAATGATGGCTGGTCAAGCGGTCACTCACCAACATTTTTTGTAATAATATAAAATCCTTGGAGCACCGGGCGTCGCTTGGTCAAAATTAGTTGAATTATAAGTTTTTGGTGTCGTTAAATATAATGTTACGAATCGGCACTTTCAAATCCGGTTCGTATCACTGGATTGTGAATAACATTATACTCGTAGAATTCGACGGTTTACAATAAATCTCGTAGTTTACACCGCTTCCGAAATATTCCTGAATATACTTCTGAAAATAATCTTAGAATTATTTTCTAAATATTTACTTAACACTTAAAATAACAACAATAAATAATTTTCACAATTATTAATTCATTTTTCCACAATTTACAATAAATCAGATAATCTTCGTTCACTTAAAATACAACTTATTAATTGTTCGCACTGTTTGCTTTCGCTTTTAGACTTTCGCGTATCATATCTCCTGAACGACTGACTGAGTGACTGCTTGTATATTATTCGTTAGACTCGTATTTTTATACCGAACGAATGTTGTAGACAAACCTGAATTTAGTATATAAGGTTATGTTCCAGAATCGGCCGTACAACAAGACTGTTATAAAACTACCTTTAGTGCTGCTACTCAACCCCAGATGTAACCAGCCTCACAAAAATGTTAGTAATGTTCTAAACCTTAAATGATCATTTTTTGTTGAGTCAATGTCTCGCCCATGCTGAATTAATTGCCCATCAAACCACACGCATAATATTTTATAGTTTTTTTGGTAGTTTGTTACGACTTCGGTGTCGTCGAAACAAGAATTTACATCGATTTGAGTAAAACTTATTGTCTGGATTGTTTCCTCCGAATATTTTATTTGTTAATGAAAATATTCAAATTGGAAAACAATCATAAAAATAAAAATCGGTTTTGGTGTTTATACTAAAATCGACTGTTTTGTTGTACGAATGTATCTAATTAAAATTAAAATAATGTTACGATCACGCATATTGGGTTGATGGGCAATTAATTCGGCATTGGCGAGACAATTATTCAACAAAAATTGTTCATTTAAGGTTTAGAACATTATTATCATTTTGTTGTGAGGTTGGTGATATGTGGGGTTGAGTAGTCCCACTACAGGTCGTTTTATAAAAGTTTTGTTGTATAGCAGATTATAGTAATCTAGAACAAAACCTCTAAAATAAATCCAGGAGAATATAGGTAGAACATTCCATCGATGTATAAATACGAGTGCAACAAACACAATGAGTGCCATTTCGGAGATTCGGTATACGCGAAAGATTAAAAGCGCAAGTGAATAGCAGGAAAATAGTAAGTGGTGTTAAGTGAAAACAGAGGTGCAATTAAAAATTGTAAATTGTGTATTAAGTGAATTAATAAACAACTTTGGAAATTATTTGTAGTTGTAATTTAGTGTTGGTAAAATAAGAGTGAAACAAATATTGTAGGAATATTTAGGGAATATTACTGGCGTAATAGTTTCGTAAATATTTGGAAATTATTCAAAGTTTGTTTTCGGTATTTCCGCGAATATTCCGAAGCGGTGAGAATTACGAGAATATAACGATATTCACAATCCAGTGATGCGAACCAGATTTGACAGAGCAAATTCGTAACAATTGGTGACAGCGGTGGGATTGTGAATCATTTGTTCGTGGGTGTTAAGGATTTAACGGTTACGGAATTAAAATTCCAGGTAAAGCAGCATAATTTACCGATGAGTGGTTGTAAAAACGAATTAACATTGCGTCTTCGTGGTGCTATGGAGAAGCAAGGATTAGACCCGGATAATTATGAGTTCGAAGAGATAATAGAGGAAAAACTAGATGATAAACGTGAGATGGTGGAGGCAGTTCCAGTATTAGCTGTTATAACGCACAAAACAAAAAAATTTGATCAACTAAACCAAACATTGAATCAACAAAGTTAAGAGAGAGTTAAATGTTAACAAAGTTACAAGTTTGTTGCACAATAAAAGATTTGACGCAAGAAATGAAACAAGAAATTAATGAAATCAAAATAAGCAGCAAAAGTCGAAAAGAAAATAGACGAAACGTGTTTAGAGGTATGCGTTGAAGTAGAGTGAGTACAAAACGAAGTTCAACAGATGCAGTCGAATGTTCAGGATGTTGAACAGAAGTTGCAGAAACATTGCAAACATTTCCCGTAAATGATCGCAAAAGTTACAGTGAGATAATGAAAGCGCTGGATCGGAAATAAGGAAGTGACCAAAAACATGAACTATGTCGCATCAAAATGACAGGACGCAACCAGGAAGATCCAGAGACGCGCAGAGCAGTGATTTTGTCACCGAAAGCAACTTTCTCTGAAACTATTGCTTGTGTTTTAATTAATGAGACTACACAAACTATTATCAAGTCATGACTTAAAGTACGGCGGGTTGAAATAAACACTGAGAGCAATGTCAAGCTAGCTGGTTAAATAATAAAACACAAATATTCCGGATATAGACAATCGGTAGCAGAGCGGTGTAAAAAATGTGATCAATGCAGGAAGATTAATGCAACAATAAGTGATAATGGACTATTCCAGCAAATAACCTGAATGTATTCTATACCCAATCAAGAAACAACAACTATCGTTGATGTCATAATTATTAATTGGATTACGCGCTCTGTAGTTCCGATGCAATCTCACTCGGACCAAGGAAGAAATTTTGAATCGGTGATATTTTAGAGAAATATTTTGCAAAGGTCGTGAATAAAAATCAGTGCGACTGGGATCGACATATACAATTGTTCCTGATGGCTCATCGATCAGCAGTACATGACTCGACCGGCTACACAATCCAAAATAATTTTCGGGAATCATTTACGAATAACTATTACTTTCGCCTATTGGGTTGATGGGCATTTGATTCGGCATTGACGAAACATTTTATTCACCAGAAATTGTTCATTTAGGGTTTAGAACATTAATATCATTTTTTGTGAGATGGGTGACATCTGGGATTGAGTAGTGGTACTAGCGGTGTTTTATAAAAGTTTTGTTGTAAGCAGATTATAATAGTCTTGAACCAAATATAGAATAAATTTAGGCGAATATAGTTGTTTTTAATTAGTCATTTGGGAGATTCGAAAGTGAAATGCGAGAAATTAAAAAGTGGTGTTAAATGAATAAAGCGGTGTACGTAAAAATTGTAAATGGTATATCAAGTTATTTAATAAATAATTGTGGACATTATTTGTTGTTATGAGTTAGTGTTAGTAAAATAAAAGTGGGAAAATTATTATAGGAATATTTCGGGAATATTCCGGTAGTGGTGTAATTGTTTAGTAAAGATTTGAAAATTAATCAGAGATTATTTCTGGTATATTTTGCGGATATTCCGGAGGTGGCGTGAATTACAAGAATTGGTGTTGTAACCGTTAAATTGTATAACGATATTCACAATACAGTCATACCGGTCCGGATTTGACAGGGCAAATCCGTAACAATATATATTTATATGCGAAACCGGGAAACATACAGAATTTATATTTTTTCTCGGTTTCGTGGATTAGTTTTTGATGATGAAAACAGACGAGGTGGAAGAAAAATATTTTCTTATCCGTCTATTCATCAACTTTATCCTTTGTTTAAAGGATCGTTTAGATTTTAGATTCTCAAATTTTGGTTAATTACTTTATTAATACATATATTTAATTATTTTATTCCAGATTGACATGGAAATCAACAGACAGCAGAGAATTCGATAAATCCGAAATATTAAATATACAATTTGGAGCCGGTAAACTGGATGAACTTAATTACCTAGCAAATTTAACTCTATCAACTAAACTAATAAATGCTTCTTCCAATGAAATAAGAGAAATTGCTAAAGACGATTTTAAAAAAGGCCCAAATTTAGAAGTCTTTGACATGAATAAAAATACCGATTATAAATTTCCTGCTAAGGGCCCGTTTCTGGTGCATCCAAATCTACAAATCATATCATTAGATTCTTGTAACATAATGGAACTGTATAATGAAACATTTTCCCAGCTACCAAAAATGACGTCACTATCGATGAACCGCAATAAAATTAAAGCATTGAATGTTTCAGTGTTCAGGAGTAACCCAAATTTAAAATTTTTGTACTTAAATTCAAATAAAATTTCTACTATAGCACCACAGCTTCTGCAGAACAACATACAATTTGAAGAGTTGCAGATGAATTTTAATCCGTTAAATTTCGAAGATAACAAAGAAATTTTAGTGAATCGCAATTTAGCAGCTTTTAAATGTGAATACTGCAATGTGACACGCATCTATCAAAAGACTTTTGCCCAGTTGCCTAATTTACGAATATTAATTTTAAATAATAACAACATCAACCACATTGAAGGCAATTCATTTCAAAACAATAACGCAATTGAAGTGCTCGAACTAAATAATAACAGTTTGCCAACTATACCACTCGTAATTTTTGGTAAACCAAATTTAATAATACTTCATATTGATTTAAATAAGTTCGAGCCAAGCATCGAAAATGATGAACTTAAAATGTATTATAAGAAAAAGCCTTACCGGTCACCGAATAGTTCGATTCCAGCAACTGATTATTTTGAAATACATTTAAAAACGTTTGCCACACCGCCAGAGAGTACATCTTCTAAGCCAATCCCAACAACTAAACCAACCGATGACTGTGAATCACAAGAGAGTCCATTATTGCCAGAAGGTATTTCGGACGCGTTTATTAGTTCGTATCTAACGTTGATCGTTCTGGTTGAAATAGTGGTACTGGGGCTGACGATTACGTGTTGGATAAAAAAATCACGAGAAGAATCTTCTGAATATATTGACTACTCGAAAACGGTTTTAAATGAACATGACATTTATAAAATGAATTAAATAAAATTGGGTTAATTTACAAAGAAATACCAAAACCATTCTCTTTTAATTTTTTAGAGAAGCAGAAGCCTTTAGATTTAAGTCTGCTCATTTAAATGTAAAGTGGTTTTTGGCAATATTGTCGAAATCGATTGATAAATATTTTCATTCCGAATTCCAGCAATCTATCTGTTCAGCAAGTCATCATCAATACCGAGCAACATGGCGGATCTATAAACAAACAAATTTCACTAATTGTACCTTTCGCCTTCAGATTTGTACAAAAATACACATGTGTTTATGAAGCACGACTATCTAATAACCCGACGCAAAATCAACAAACGAATTTTTATTAATGTTTTCAACTTTCACTTACCTTTAAATATATACACAGGTGGATTGATAAGTCTATAGAATGAAACAGTAAACATAATTTTATTTAGTAAAACTCACTTTATTTTTTATTCAAACGCGTATACGTTCATATGAGATGTTTACTTTTCTGAACGTTCAGCATCACTCGTGCTTGTGCGGCTACATTTAAATTCATTTACGAAATTAAAAACGGTTAGAATGGAAGGTGCATGTTCATCTAACACTGTTTTCATCTCATCTATGATTTCTTTTGGTTTTAAACCTTTTCAATTTTAATCACCTTTTTTCTATATTTAAAAAAAAATCGAAAGTGACTACAAAAACTGCTCAACTTAATAAACCACTCAATCAAGTATCATAAAAATTTGTCAGCTTCCGTTTAAAAGGACATACTTCACGTCAAACAAAATAAGTTTTTACTAGTGACTCATAGATGGCGTTATTCTAAACATTTAACAATCCATCGTCGTACATTTTTACGAGTTGTTTTGTACAATTTTATGTTAACCAATTACTATTATAATAACGAAAATTATTTAAATTATCAACAAAACTTTTGTTATGTGCGTATCTTCTTAAACAAAAATGCGAAGAAACGTGAAAGGATGTAAATTCAAATTTCAAATTCACCTCATTATTTGGTTACACTACTCTCTACCAGATAGCAATATTTTGCTCACACCATACACAACCATAGTGTCATTTGAGGGTTTATTTCTATATTTTACTACATGTCAGTTGACAAGTGCTATATAAGTATATTGTGTGGGGGCTCAATGTCAACTTTTGTTCAAATACCACCTCCAAATATTTTACTTCAGTTGCTATTCGAAGTGATCTATCTCTCTTCCCAAGTTAGTGCGTGCGTGGTTTCAAAAAATTTCCTTTCGTGATTTTATCCAAATTGAACCACACCAACCTCTTTGGATGATTCAGCTCGAGTACGCAAATTAAGCCAAAAGGAATTTTTCGTAAGAGCAGTTTCTTGTCTTTTAGATTGAGATGGTCCTATTGGCAAAGAAGGCTTGAATCCGTCTCCTCATCCACTCTAAACGAAGTTTCTATTCTTTGCTGATGCTTGTTCAGGTATTTAAATAAAGGCTCATAGTAATAACAATATCAGTAGCTTTTCTAGTTGCTATTCGTAAATCGTTCGTTCGCCTGGATATTTTAAATAGTTTTTGAATAAAATATCAAATATAATTTCTTTTAACCTAGTGATCGTGTTTCGAGAATTTTCACAAGCGCCTCAACCGTGAACCGAGAGGCAACTTTAGTGGTATTAGTTTATTATTGAATTATTGTACCTACCAAGGTATGCCCCTATTCAGTAAATATAGCAGAGTTTGTAGACCTGTATACTGTTGTCTTATATTTTTTCAATTTAGAGATGTGCTCTATCCAATACATATTAGTTAAGTTGACATTGGAAGTTCCAAAAACTGACTATATAACTTAGTCTTTCCTCCTTGCCGCGTTAATGAAGGTAGAATTATCTCCGGGTTATTTGTTGTGATTAAATAAAAATTGTAGGCCGTTACGCAGTTTGTGTCGTTGCCTTGCCAAACTAATCAGCAGAAAATCCGCTTCCTTTTGTAGTTTTATTTTTAAATGTATCCAAATAATTTCCTTGAAGAAGGAAAATAAGTTCATCACGTTCATCACATCATACATTCTTACTGGAGCAAGGCTGTGTTGATTCGGAGATTAACTGGTAATATGTTAAGGTGGACCAATTATATCCTTGGTTATTCTTTCTACGGTGCGAAAAACTGTGTGACAAAAATCCCGAACGATACTAGAACGGTTCTGGGCGTCTTCCAGAATAGAACTAGACCACTGGCTTTGTGTATTTACCATTGGTAATGAGAATTTGAGATACTGTCATGGTTTTTTGAATCGGCTTTCTTGAATAGAATTAGGAAATACTCCAAAACTCAATAAATAATTATTACTTCAATATCCATAGATCATGACCATACAACCGACCATATGATATAAAAATGTTTAAAATCTCGTATCTATGGATGGTAATTGTTACTTATAGTCTACAGAGGAACTGCTTACATGTTTTATTCAATAACCCTATATACATATTTCATATACAGTGTTGCCAGAGAATACTGTTACTATAACAGTTACCATAACAGTTACCATAACAGTGATACTTTAGAACTTCAACTAAAATTAATTCTCATTCCTTCTCATTTAGTTTATAAACAAGCTGTTCGGCTACTCCGCTTGCCTTCGGTACTATTAAAATTGGAAGACTGTTTCGTCTGATTGATATTAGCAATTGCCTTTTCAATCAACCACTTCAGCTCTTTTATCATTTATTTTAAAGTGTAACAAAATAAGCATTAAAAATATTGAACTTGAATCATCAGTAACATCACAATATCTGCCTCATAACCCACCATCTAAAACATTACCAAATTTAAATTTTATAGGGGTAGCTTTGACAACATCTACGACATTATAATCATTGGTTAAACTCAGAGCCAGCGTTAATTCTGAAGAATATTTCGCGTCTAACTACATCGTATAAAGGAAGGAGTGATATAAAGTTGAAACGGGTTTAAGGGCAGTGGTGTGCTTATTGCTGTGAAGTGTTCAGTGAACTGATTGACGGCGCTATTGCTGTTCGTGCTAAAATGGCTTCACTTTCTTTCATTATCATTGCGGTATATATACTCTTTAGGGTTCGAGTTTGGACTACTATGTGGAGGTAACGATATTTATCGAATCTGAAGTGACCATGAATTCTCGTGCTGAAGAAAAACTTATCATTGTCGGTGACTTTAACTTTCCGGTTGCGGTCTGGTTTGCAATAGATGGCACATTTATCTGTCCCTCTACCGATGACAAAGTGATAGCTATTATTGAGTTTTTTGTTAGTATTGATGATACGCAACGAAGCGCGATCCGCAATATGCAAGAGAAGCTACTTGATCTAACTATTTGTAGAGAAAATTCGACCTGTGATGATTTTACAGGTTTTCCTGCATTTTATATACTGCTCTATCCATGACTATTCCTCTTGAAAACTGTAATTCTAATTTGAATGATTCTTTTACTAATGGTTCCTATTTTAATTTCAAGAGTGGTGAATATGTGTTCCAGAACGAATTCCTGGTCAAGCTGGATTGGATAATTCTTCAACGGGGTTGGCATTGGTAACTATGTTCCTATCATATAAAATCATCAACTTAAGGAGCCGTGGTAAAATTCTAGGCTTGTCACTCTGGAGAAACGTCACAACAACAGGAAGGGTGATACAAGCTCTGAAGGTCTAACTCGCCCTCTTATATTTAATGAAAGGCTTCGCACTGATTTCTTTTCGGACCATTTTTAAGTCAAGGAAAAGTTGCAACATCAGCAACTACCGCGGAATTGCGATACTCTCGTCTATCCCGAAATTATTTGAGGCTTTAGTAAACTGATCGCTGTTCGTTCGGCTGAAAACTATAATCGGCCGTCTGTTCCGTAATATTATCTCTCGCCGCCAGCTCTTTGTAATGTATACAGATTTTTCCAAAGAATTTGTTAAGATCGAGCGATCAATCAATTCTGGTTGATAAGCTTAAGTAGTTGAATCTCCCGTCTCTTCCTGTTTGGTGGTTGAAACCAGATCGGCCTAACCGCTGGTAATATGTAAAAATCCAAAATTCATCTTCTTTTAGATTCCGAGTCACTTCAGGTGTTCCACAGGGTAGTCATATTCAATCTCTGTTGTTCTCGATTTCATTAACGATGTAGTAATTTGCTTTGTGTTCGCCCAATGCCTTCTATATGCGCATGAGATGAAAATATTCGTATCTATAAGTGAACTATCTGACTGTATTCGATTCCAAGAGGATTTAAACGCGTTACGTTTAAACGAGTGGTCAACTAGCATATCGTTCTTTCGTTCCCGCTCACCGTTCTTGCATCAGTATTCTTTCTATCACGGCGCCATTGAAAGCGTTGAATTTATCACCGACCTTGGTATTATTTTTCCCTAACCTTCGTCCTTAGGCGTCTACCCTCCGAAGAGCTTGTGCGATTCCCTATCCTAAATTATCATGTTTGCTGTGCTTTGTTTTGTTGCTTTGTTTACAGTCATTGATGCAACGGCGTGAAGTTGCTTCCGTTCTGTTTATTCAAAACGATTTCTGAGTTAAGACGATTGTTCGGAAATCCTCGGTAGACTAAATATTTACGCTTTCAAGCGTGGTCTGAGGAGACGCATCGGCTTCTTTCAGATCCATAGTGGTACTACTAATATCCAGTGTACCGAGCCAGCTCTGAATACGTCATGTCTTTTCAACGAGTGTTATATTATATTTGATTTCTGCCTGACCAGTAATTCCCTCAGGAATATATTGCTCAGTTACTCAGCTAATCACGCTTAAGTTTCATTGATGTAATTTCTTTTATCTAAGAATTATTTCTTACACTTGTATTTTTTATAGCGAATTCCAGTGTGCTGCACGTAGTATGTAATATTCTTTCAAAATGGATTTACAGACGCCCCCATCGCTTTACATATCGAAATTATGTCCTACCATTAACAACACTGGTACTGAATTAGTTTTATCTTGTTTCTAAATTATACGTACTTATAAAAAACGGCTAAACAGGACTGCATGTAATCTTCTCCTCGACGAATTCGTTTACATTTACCACATAGCTCGGACCTGAGATTTACTAGCAGAATCAACCTGATAATTTCGCCGATTTGATACGTATCCTGACGAACAGCCAACAAATTAATGAATGAGTTGATTTAGATTATGCCTGATCATTTAACTGTGCAATATTGTTGAAATCGTTCGATCGATATTGTCATGCCATTTTGTCAAATTCCAATAATAAATCTGTTCAGTAAGTCGTCCTCAATTTCGAGCAACATGACATACGAGGATGGATTGATAAGTCTTTAGAATGAAACAGTAAACATAATTTTTTTAGTATAATTTACTTTATTTTTTATTCAAACGCGATACCCATCTTGCTGACATTTTTTTCATATGGAATGCTTGTAATGCAGATGTTCACAATGTCAAGAATCTCGCGCAACTTTATATGACGGTCATTATAAATATTTCATAGACTTTTACGACTATTTCTGGTATTGTTACCTCTATTGGTCTTCTTGAACGTTCAGCACCACTTGGGCTTGTGCGGCCATGTTTAAATCCATTTACCCAATTATAAACGGTTGTATTTGAAGGTGCCTGTTCATCTAATCCTAGGTCTATTTTTCAATTCAACCCGAGCAGACAGTCTGTCTGTCGCTGTCAAAAACACTGTGTTTTTTAATCAACTTGAGTAATTGGACTCTGCATACTGCGTTTTTATTTGTGAATGCATACTCGGTTCTTAAAATTTTATTCAGAAATGAATGTGCGAAGAGTTTGCAAAGTAAAAAACATTTTATTACCCTATGCGCACCATATCATATTTCCCTGCACAACCTTTATTCGGTGTACATTATACGGAGTAACTCTGCTTGCTCGGGTTGAATTAAAAAATAAACCCACTGTTTCATCCAATCAATGATTTCTTTTGGTTTGAAAATGAAAATATTTAATCACATTCATTTATTTCCACATTTCAAAAAAATTAATAAAAGTGAATTTAAAAAGTTGTTGCTAGTGACGCATAGATGGCCCTATTCTAACTATTCATCAATCCACCCTCGTACATTTTTATCAGATTATTTTGTACTATTTTATATTAACCAATTCCGAATCATCAAAACTTTTGTAATGAACTTTTTAAACAAAAATGCGAAGAAACATAAAATGGACGTAAATTCACATCATTATTTGGTTACACTACTCTCCACTAGATGACAATATTTTGCACACAATTCAAAACCACAGATTAATAATATAAGGATGGGACAAAACTTAGGTAAAAATAAAACACAATTTTATTTTTATTGTTTTTAAAAGTGTATTCACCTTGTTTTTCGTTTTGTTAATTGTCAATTTATAAAGTTTATATTTTTTTATATGTTTATGCAATAGTGCTAATATTCTTTTCATGTTTTTTTTTTAAATATTTGTTTAAAGATTTAGAGCACTGTTTTTTGTTTTATTTCAACAAAATCAAAAAAAATATTACTACATAATTTATCTTTTTAAAATATTTTTTATTTTAAATAATTAATATTTTTTTAGCTAATAATTTTTAACTACAAATAAAATAATTGAAAATATTCATTATCATAATGTTTTTTGTATTTTTTATGTTATATCATTTTTATACTATTTTCATAATTAAATAAATCATTTTCAATATGTTTTTTGTAAATAAATTTTGAATTGTTGAAATAAAATTAAAACTGTTTTTATAATATTTTAAAAAGTTTTTTTGTTTGGTTTTTGCATTAAATGGCTTTTTATAGTTTTATGTTTTGTTATTAAAAAGGGGCTCCGGATGAATTTGTTTGCATTTTAAAAGTATAAATTAAATATGACTTATTAGTTATAATTATAAAAACAAAACTTGAATCCAGTTTCGAATTAAAACGAGCGACACACAAAATTATTTAACAATAAAATTATAATTATATAATTAAAAATGTAATGCGCGCGCACACGTTTAATGAAACTGGTTTTGTAATATATAAATATATTTTTGTTTAAAATGCAAATTAATAATTATTGTTTGGTTTTTTTTGTTATTATTTATCTTAAGTTTTTTTTGTTTAATATTATTAATAATTTTTTTTAATAGTTTTTTTTTATTAATATTTTTTTGTAAATAAAATATAATTGTTAAATGTGTATATATAATAATATATATATATAATATGATAATAATAAAATGTTTTATCAAAAAACCATTATTTTTTTTATTTGTTATTTTTTTAATAGCGCAATTCTTTTTTGTTTTACTATATAATATATTAATAAATTATAATGAAAAAATAAACAAACGGAAATAACGATTTTTAAATAACAATTTGGTTTTAAGAAAGTAGCTCTAAAATAATAAAAATTAAATTGCACAAACAAAATTTTGTTTTATTATTATTTTTTTTATAACGGGATCAATTTATATACATATTTTTTTTTAATAAATTTATTTATATTTAAATGAAACATAGTGAAAATACAGATGAAAATTTGAAAAAACAAAAAAAAAACATAAATAACAATATTTTTTGTGTTTTATTTCAGGAACATATTAAATTATTATATTTGAATCAAAATAATTTTTGTTTGTTTTCTTTTCTTGTTAAATAATTAAGCACTTTAGGATTAAAAAATATACTTTTTATATTTTTCTGCTATTTTTTTTTGTTTGTTTGTTGTGTAAAATGCTAATATTTTATTTTCACGTATTTTCACTACGATTTTTTTATTTTATTTATTACTTTTTAATTTTAAGTTCAACAATAATTCGGTTTTTTCATTTTAGTAAAATAAAATTAAATATAAATAAAAATATTTTTCTTGTAATTTATTTTGTGCTATTTATTGTTATATATATATATATATATATATATATATATATATATATATATATATATATATATATATATATATATACATATATTTAAAAAAATAATATAAATAAGTTTAAAATTAGGTTAATGATTTGAGCAATTTATTAATAATAATTAAGCAAATAAAACATGTTTATGATACGGTTTGTTATATTTTCGGATATATTACAAGAAAAATATTAAAATTCATATTTTAATATTTAGTTGATTACATATTTTTTTTTTAAATAAATTTATTTTAATAAGAAATAAATGTATATTATAATATAATATAACTAAAAATTAGCTAATTAATATTATATAAATAAAATAATAGTTAATAATAAAAAATAAGTTTTTTTTTTCAATATAATATATATTTTATTTATTTTTTATAATTGTATAATTAATATATTTTTTTTCATTATTTTATTCCGCCTGATATGATTAAATTATGCTGTTTTTATCTGCATACCATAATTTTTTTTTATTTCGAAATTATCTAAGTTGGTTTTTTTGTTTAGTATATATTTAAGAATATTTTTTTTTTAACTTTAATTTATTCTAATTTTATTTCCAGTACTAAATAATTTTTGTTTTTTTATTTGTTAATTTTTTAAATATAATATAATTAATACTGTTGTACTTATTAGATGTATGTATATAGTTTTTGTTTTTTTATTACTATCCTATATAAATTCTTTAATGTGTTTTTTTGTGTTTAAAAATATATAATTTTATTTTTATTATTTTTAATTAATTTATTATTAGTTTTTTTTATTATTTTATTTTAGATGATTTGTTATATTTTTAAATATAAGTTTTAGTGGGGGAAATTTTTTCTTTATTTGTGTGAATACGTTAAATAAAATAAATTATTATCAAATAAATAAATAAATTAAAGCGGAATATGTTAACAAATATTATTTTATTTTTATTTTAGCTGGTTAAGACAGTATTTTTTAGTAGTTTGAATTTTTTTAATTTTGTATGTTGAAACCATTTTGTTGTGTGTTTTTAAGATTATTAATAATTTTATTCCGCCATTTTATAAATAAATTAAATAAATAAAACATTACGTCACTTTTTGATTTAATTCAGTTTCCCGCTTAAAAGAAAGAGAAATATATGATCCAATTAAATCTAGGAACTGTATATTTTTATTATTTTATATAATAATAATAAAATAAGCATTTAAATCAATTCAACAGGCTGGAAATTTGTTCTTGTTTGGAGGGCATAACACTTTAATATTTTATTTTTTAATTTGTGTAGCGGATTTAAAAAAGTTGAAAAAATAAATAAATTTTTATTGGCACTTTCTTTTTAAATATTTTTTTAGTGTGTTAACAGAAAGTAATTAAATCCAAACTTAAGCACGTGCATGCTTATCGTAATCAAAAAGTGACACACATAATGGTTGTTCTGCAGTTTTTTTATTTGCTTTGTTTGTTATCGTTGATAATATCACATAATTATTTATTATTTAATTTATTTATTTAAATTAAATAATATTATCAAATGCAAAAAAATGTTATTTGTGCTTTAAATTAAAAAATAAAATAGACTAAATCAAATTAATTAATTTAACAAAATAAAATATGTTATTATGTTTTAAAACAATCACTTTATTTATTAGTTTTAATTATTTAATTTGTATTCTTTTTAATAAATCAATTATAATAATAATTATTATTATTGTATTTTTTTTAAATATGCATAATTTATATATATAATTTGGTTTATTATTTAGTTATTGTTGTATTTACAATCAAACGGTATTTAGATAATTTTGTTTGTTATATGTAATAAAGTTTTTTATTTTTAATATAAGTTTTTTTTTATTTAGTCCCCTATATAGAGGTAGCATTAAAAATGATTACTATACATTATTTTACAAAATAGTTTTTTTGTTTATTTGTTAATTTTTTAATAATAATAGTGTATATTATTATGGTTTTTGGGTGATAAAATATGTTTATCACTGGATTTTTTTTATAAATAAATAAATAATAATAATTTTAAATTATATGGTTAAATAAAAATAAATAAATATTTTTTTAAACTAATTTTCGTTTTGTAAATCTAAAAAATATCTACTTGCGCTAAAACTTTTTTTTAATAATATAATATATATATTTATATATACTTTAAATATAATATACAAATAAATGTTAAATTTTTTGCATATTATATTTGAACTGGCCGTAAACTTTCAATAATAATTATTATTATTTATTTTATTTAAGTTTTTTAATATTTTGTTTAAATTATCAATGATTTTTTTTATTTAAATAATTGCATGAAATACCCTGTATCCTATATATTTTTTTTAAATTTTATATGTTTTGCAGAGCTCTCTACATTACATACTTTTAATAATAATAATAATAATATAATATAAATTTTAATTTATTATTATTTTTAATTAATTAATACTATTCGTATTATCAATAATATTTTGATAATATATATGCATATCATACATTCTAAATTTTTATTATTTATTTCATCATTTCTTTTATAATATTTTGAAAATAATAAATTATAAATAAAAATCCAATTATATAAAAAAATTATTATATATATTTTTTTATTATATGAAAAATTAAAATGATAAATTAAAATAATTTTCAATATATATTTTGAAAAAGGCGATTTTTTAAATATTATTATTTTTATTTATTTTGCATTAAATATATAAATTTTGTGTATATATAATTATTTGTTTTGTTTTTTTATTTTTAAATATTATTATTGAATTAATAATTTTTTTTAAATATAATCATAATTTTTTGGTTTTTTATTTAGTTCTAATATTTTGCCTTAATTTTCCTTATTTTTTTTAACGGAAAAACGGATTAAACAGGAAAATTAACAATGTTGATATTTTAAATAAATAATAATTTTGGCAATTTCTTATTCCAATATTTTTAAATCCAATTCTAGAAAAAAACGAAAGTTTTTAACACCTAAATCTCATCATTTCTATAAAAGTCTAATTTAGTAAACTAAAATAAATAAAATTAAATAAGAAGCTTCGCTTAATTTTTATTATTTTATACCAGGGTGAAAAATTAATAATTTTATTTTTATTTTTTGCCACAAATGAAAATATTTTTTTTTAAGTTAATTTATTAATATTGGCATCAATCTTATATATTTTATTATTTTTAAAGTTTACGATTTTTGAGAATATATAATAATAATAATAATATTATAAATATATTAAGTAATAAATTTTAAAATTTTAAGTATTTTTTTTTTGTTTAAGTTAAATTCATTTAGGTAATATATAATGATTAAAAATTAATAAAAAACCAATAATAATATTATTTTAAGTAGCAGTGGGGGCAGTCAAAAAATGTTTACTTCTAAGTATGTATATTTTTATTAAATATGCAAAAATAATTCCAATAAAAATAATGAGATGATGGTTTTGGGGGGGTACAAGATGCGCGAAAACCTCGTAAAAACTGGAAAATTTGATATGTTTACGAAAACAAAAATTTAATTTAGGCGAGTTGAAAACAATAAAAATAAATTTGTCTATTTAAAATTTTTAATTTTTGATATGCTTGCAAAAAGACAATTTTAAATTTTTATTATACAGGTTTTGGTGGGTAAATTTAAAATTTTATTTAAAAACAAATTTATAAAATCTCCAGAAATTTTTATTTTATAAATGTTTTCGCTTCTAAAAAAATAATTTACAGAATATTCGAATATCCTTGATGACACACAAAATTTATTAAAAATTATTATAAATAAATTATGGCTGTTTATTTATTAAGAACTAGTATGCACATTTTTAATTTCTACTAAAAAATTTTGGCGTTATGTTTTTAAATAAATATACCGTTAAAAAACTATAAATTAAAATGGCGGCTAAATGTTATAAAAACATAATTGTAATAATTAAATAACATTTTTTTTTTAATTTAATAAAATTTTTTTAGGTACTGTATTTTATTTTATAAATTACATAATATAATTTATATTTTTTAATTTGTTATAATTTTTTACGACAACAATATTTACGAGTCACATTGACACAAACGAACTGTACAATACACAAAAAATTAATTATTTTAAAAGTTGTTGTTTTATTATTTTATTTTTTTTAATAAATAATTTATTTATTTAGTTTTTTTACACATTCAATCACAGCCCATTTGTGGTAATTATCTATCATTTCTTGAAATTAGAAATTATAAAAAATAAAAAATAAAAATAAAATATTAAAAACAAATAAAATCACTATTATTTTTTTTTTTCATTAAAATTATTGTATTTTGAAAATTTTCCGAAAATAAAAAAATGTGTTTGTGTGTGTGAGTGTAATTTTAAAAATGGCATTTTTTATATTTGGTTATTTATTTATTTTATTTAATTTTGAGTCTTTTAGGTTTCAATTTTTTTAGTTTTAAGGACGAATTTTTTTTTATTTTTAATATATAATTATTATTTTTTTCTCATAATATAATTTATTTAAGTAGATTTTTTTTGATTTTCTAATTTTTTTTGTTTTTTTATATAAATAATTTATTTTAAAATTATAACGCCGCAATTTGTTCGCCAAAATTTTTTACTAGAAATTAAATATAGCATATTATGTTGTATAAAAGAGATATAATGTGAATCAGCGCGTTTTTATATGATGTACTAAAAAATAAATAAATAAAATTATATAAATTATAAATAAATATATATTATATTTATTTTATGATGTTTAGTTATTTTATTTATCGTGATTACTAAATTTATTTTGGCTTCTCGTTGCTGTATATCAATATTTTATTTATATTTTTTCAATTTTTTCCTAATATTTTTTAAATTATTATTACAAAAATGATTTATATTTTTTTTTGTTATCAAAAACTAATATTTTTTATTTATTTATATTTTGAAATATAATATTAAAAAATTTTTTTGTTTTTAATCAATTTTTTTTAAATCACAAGATCGTATTTTTTATTATCTTAGTTAGTTCCATAATTTTTTGTTAATAATAATTATAATAATAATATAATGTAATTTTTATTTGGTTTTTGGTTTAAATATATAATAAGTTAATAATAATAATAATTACTAATTAATTATATATTTTTAAGTACATAAGTGTATAATATTTTAATAAATTAGTAGAATGCATAAAATTTAAATTAAATAGTGCCCGCTGATTTTTATTATTTATTCTGGAGCAAATAATTAGTATATAGTTTATAATAAACCAAAAGCCTCTAGCTCATCGCATCATACCTATATATAAATGATATATACATGGCACTATTTTTTTATTTTAGTATTTTAAATACACTACAGTCTAGTTGATCGCCGGGGGCAATGTTTAATAAAACCCAAATCCAAAACTAAATACAAAAAAAAAAAAACTAAATTATACAGTAACGCACTAAAGTGATTGTACAATTGATGGGATATAATTAAAAATGCTGCCCAACTATTAATAAATTACGAAATAATATTGTTATAAATGTCAAAACACGCGTAATTTCACAGCCAAATATTTATTTTTAATCAAATTATCTCGTGTGTATGTGTGTTTGATTATCGTGCAATTATTTAAAAAAAATATTTAAATGAAATTCTCGCATATTTATTTATAACAATATCACTTATATAAAATAATATAGTTAAGCAATAAAATAAATAAAAGTGGTTTAATTAAATATGTTGTTATTTAATTCAAAGCGTAATTTAAAATAGCGTGATTATCATTTTTTGTTTTATTTGGTTAAATTCTAAATTTAATAATAATAATATTTAATAATTAATAAAACTAAACAAAACTGACTAGACTTTATATGATTTATATTTTTAATAATTAATTTTTTTAAAATTTAAAAAAAAAATCGAGTTTTGGTCTATTTTCCAAAATAAAATAAATAAATAAAATTAAATGAAACAGGATATTTATTTAGCCTAGCTAAAAAATTAAAATCAACGAAATATATTATTATTTTATATATTTAAATTTTTATGTATATTTAAAAAAATAAAATCAAAAATTTTATCTAATTATTTTTCTTTTCATAATATATATAATATTATTTATTGTTTGCGATATAATAATAATAATATATAATATGGTTATGGTTCACTATTTATTTTTATTTAAATAAATATAATAAAATCAGAATTAATTAATTTTTATTGGTTTTAATTAATTTGCCACAAAAGATTATATATTATGTTAAAATATGCAAATGGCAAAGTTTAATATAAATATATAAATATAAAATAAAGTTAATATATATATAATTTCTTAACAATATATTTTATATAATTATTATGTTTTTTAATTAAATGATTTTATTTATTTATTTTTTTGTAATCTAATTCCTGCTTTTATCTTTTTATTTCACTTATTTTGTTTTGAATAGTTTGTTTAATATTTTTTTTTTAATTTTAGTAATCAAGAGATAATAGTTTTTTCTTTATTTAAATATAATGATATTATAATAATAATAATTAGTAATCATAATAAATAATCATAATAATAAATTTTTTAGTCAATAAAATTCATATTTTGTTTTGTTTAAATTTATTCAGTGATTGTTTTAAAATTATTTTTTTTGTTCAAAGTAATTAATTATTTAATTATTTTATAATATAATATATTAATAATATATTTATATAGTTTATATATAAAGTATGGAATTCACTTTTTTAATAAACGATTTCCCTATATAATTTTTTTTGTTATTCTTCTTGAAGAAGATAGTAAGTAGATACTATTTATTTGTTTATTTATTATTTTATTTATTTATTTTTTTTTATATTTTTTTAATTTTATTTTTTATTTATTTAAAAATGTATTTAAATAATGAATCACTTTATATTTTGTTTATCTAAAGTTGAAATAATCAACTTATTTTTAATAGTATCATCTGCAAATAAAATACAAATAATAAAATTTTATTAATAAAATATTATATGATTACGTATGAAATACATAAAATTTGATGCAAAACTAAATTTTAATAAAAATTTATCGAAAACACAAACCAGCAGAGAAAAATATTATAAAGTAGTGGTGAAATAAACTAGTTCCGTCTATTATAATATAGATGTCTCATATTTTGATATAAGTGTAGTTTTCAACAAATTCTAATTTGCATGATTTGAAATGGCATCGGTATTTATTTAATATGATTTTATGATTAGTTAAAACATTTTATATTTCGTCAAAAATTATACAATTCCTATTATTCAGAGAATTAATTTTATGTACGTAGCAAATACTCACACCACGTTTATAAAACTATGTCATAAGCATTACAATTGTTTTATAAACGGAGCCTAACAAATCCGTTTCTGGTTTTATTATCTCGTACACATATTTTAGGGGAAAATAATGAGAGAGCAATGTGGAGAGCAATGCCAATTTAAAACGAAAATTTGGTTTTCTATTTTTTTTAAATTGAAAATAGTTTGTTTTTATTGTGAACGTACACGGGTAGGTGTATTTTGCAATTTGATATGATAATTTAAAAAAATTCCCGAATTTACAGTTGGGGATAAATTGTTTTAGGACTTAATTCAGTTTCCACTTCTGTTTTGGTTCAAAAAAAGCGTCAGAAAATTCAGAAAGATAGACAATTCAGAAAGAAGAGTCGCAGTAACCTGATTCTGTTAAATCAGTGAAGAGTACGACTTTCTACTAGCTTGGTTTGATCTACACAGTGTTGCTGATGGTGGTCACAATAATGCTTTACTATGCGGAGCTGCAATAATTAGTTTAAGGAAAGCTAAAAATTTCGAGCCGGGCCATATTATAAGATAAGAACATTTATGTTAAATTATAACCCATCGAACTGTGTAAGTAGATATCAAACATTAAAATGCAAATGGGTACTGGACGAGAAATTGGACTTCCTGTACTGCGTAGATTACAGGAAGCTAAACTATATTCTGCTTATTGATGATCAAGTGAAGTCGTGGAAAGTTGTAAGTGAAGTGGAGACGAATTGTCTCATGCTGAGAACATGGGCAGATTCGGCCATCAAAACCTAAATCATTATGGAGGGTAGGATTCTAGACCACTAACGAAATTATTTTTGATACTCGGCGACGACCCGATGCAAGCTTTCACATACTTAAAAATGTTTTGGTAAATAACCCGATATTGAGGTTAGAATGAAAGCCATTCTATTTACTGTACCTAAGAAGGCATCCAAGTGCTAAGAAAGGGCCTAGTTGGATCACATCTCAAAATAATTACCGATTGTGCCGCATTTAAATGACTGAATTAAAAGAGTTTACTTCAAATTGAAAGACAAGTAGAAGACAGTAGAAGACAATGTCGCCAAACGCATTAAAGAGTCATGGTGAAATGATCCTGATGAGTATTTATGACAAATCCGTTATTAGTTTTGGTGTTTCATTAAATAAACGAAGATGCAAGGAAAGAAGATGCAAGGTGAAATTATTTGAATGTATCAAAACAAAGGCCATTTCGGAATAAGAAACACTTTGCACCTACTTTAAAATCTGTGTGAGAGATAAAAATGGGCGGGCTAGATGAGGTTTTGAGACCTATCTAGGATTCATGCTAGGTAGATTTGCTCCAACTATTATAGAATATATTTTTGGTACGGTCGACGCATTCTAAAATTTATCTGACTTTACCTGAGACCGGACAAAGAATATAATCCTGGACAAAACGGTTTATTGGAGTCAACCAGTAAAATTTGCTCGAATGGCAAATTCGAGAGAGTTTTTCCGAAACCAATTCCAGCACTAACAAAACTATCAACAGACAACCCTAAGGAGAGGTTTTTAAAGTAGAATCAAAGTTTGTTAGTTTTTATCGGACCTTACGAAATAATGCCGACCTAATGCGAAGTTTCAGGCAATACATTCACAATGGAATAAATACCGATTAACTCATTTCACGAAACCGTTCGAAGATTATTAGTATATATAGGCCTTTCAGTTAAAATTCTTGTGTAAATTAACCAGCGTATTAATTTAATTAATCAAATTAAGTTTGAAAATTAGACAATATTTAGAAAAAAAAAAAATAATTAATTTGTATGTTTGTTACCGCCTCATACGACGTAAAATGTTCGTCCTATTTTTATTTTGTATGCGGAAAAATTATTTTCCAATGAAATTTCCTTAAATTTACTGTATTTTCTTGTTTCTTCCTCTGTTCACAATTGAAGTCTTTTGTTGTGCCGACAACTAAAATTAAAATTTACCTGTTTTATCGTTTTGACGATTATATATTATTTTCGAAAAAGTTAGAGCTTTGGGCTTCACTGCCCCGAAAATCTGCTAACGAAATCCTTTGAGTTTATCATTCCATCAAAAGGTTATGTGCGTTCGTATACGCCAATGTTTAGTCGAATTTCGGATTGTTTAATGTGAGTCACGGTTTTTACCAAACTATGCCCGAATCTCAAGCACCGATACAGTGGTTCACATGTCTGTTAGGATCACATGCAGGAAAATTGACGAACTTATTTCGATCCGTGAAGTGCGAAATAGGAACTCGTTGGATTAAGAGGGATGAAAAATGTATTAATGTGAAAATTGGCTGAAACGCAGGGCTGCTGGTGAACTGTGAATTCTATCAAAATCCGCAAAAACAATTTGCTGCCGCAACAAATTTAATTAACGAAGTAATCGTAACCATGTATGTGAATTTAGCCCAGAATTTCATCCCAGAAAAAAATATCATCGAGTAACACTAAAACTGCAATGATATCCCATCCCAGAATTTAATATTGTAATTTCGTTCAATCTCGAAATTTTATTCTAGCCCTAAAATTGAATTCAAATTTTAAATATTAAAATATTAAAATCAAAATTTAATTTTTAATTTAACAATTTAATTTGTAAAAATAATAAAAGTTTAAATTTAAAGAACCGAATTGATTGAGCACTGTCTAGCAAAGTGGGTCAGCTCGTTGAATATCGGTACGAAATTAAAATTTTCTACCAAACATAACATCGACTACGGTTCGATGGTTATATTCGTCGTGCTCTTACGAAAAACTCCTCTATAACAGGTCATTACGGAATATATTCTACTCGATACTGGGCCGTATTGATTAACTCTAGTTTTAATTTCAAACCGATTTGCATGTTGTAAACAGAGCTATGATGGTTTGGGTCAGTACGGTATCGAGTTTCTATAATATCCGAGGGGTTTGTACCTGTATGACAAAAATAAATACAAGATGCTACACTGGATTTTCTGTCAGTTTATCGTGAACAACTTACCGTAGAACAGTTTATCGTATAACAGTTTATCGTATAACAGATTATCGTGAGGACAATTTATGGTATATCACAATTAATGTCTTGGATTTGAACTATCTTAAAAGATAAAACTTTTTTCATAAAGTATTTCGTATAAGAATTCGGTCATTACTAAACTATCGTGATGAAATTGGGTATATTGGATGGAAATGAGACCCTTAAATGATTTTCGGAAGAAGTTCTGGATTATGGCCACCTGGGACGGAACCCATTAATTTCCAAACCAATTATGTTGAGATTGATTATGTTGGATGGCAATGGGATTCTTAACTGATTTTTGGAAAAAGTTCTGGAATATGGCCACCTGGGACGGAACTCGTTAACTTCTTGACCAATTATGACGGGATTGGGTATGTTGGATGGAAATGTGATTCTCGAAATGATTTTTGGCAGAAGTTCTGGAATGTGGCTACCTGGGACGGAACTCGTAAATTTCTTAACCGATATTGATAATATTTTGTACGTGGAAAGAAATGGGATTCTTCAATGATTTTCGGAAGAAGTTCTGGATTATGGCCACCTGGGACGGAACCCATTAATTTCCCAACTGATTTCTTGACTGATTTTTGGAAGAAGTTCTGGAATTTGGCCACCTGGGAAGGAACTTGGCTTGGATTAAAATCAAACCAAAATTTACCAACGGATAGCACAATGCTAACATTGAATCCCTTCATCGATGGAAATGGTCTACTACGAGTAGGTGAAAGACTAACCAATTCAAACCTATCATTTGACGAAAAATGATATTTGACAGCGCGCAGTATTGGCTAATAAATGCCAATAATACAATTCGTACCAATATACATAATTGTATAGTTTGCACCAGAGCAAAGAAATTTGCATCAACACAACTAATGGATATGTTACCAAAAGAGCGAGTAACACCAGCCCCATCGTTCACAAACAGCGGAGTAGACTGTGCCGATCCAATTAGTATAAAATTGTGGAAAGGCCGCTGTAATAAAACAACAAAAGGGTACATTGCCATTTTTATCTATCTAGAACTTCTAAGCGACTTGTCAACAGATGCTTTCTTAGCCGCATATCGGCGATTCATTTCAAGAAGAGGAATCTGTCTGAAAATATTCAGCGATTGCAGGACTAACTTCGTTGGGGCAGATAAACAATTACAAAGGCAGGCAAAATAACAGGAAGGTGAAATTAAAAATAAAGTGGCACAGATGGGAACTGAGTGGCACTTCTTACTACCGGGAAGTCCTTATTTGAAGGTTTGTGGGAAGCCGGAGTCAAATCAATGAAACAACATCTCCGGAAAGTAGTAGGAACTCACACATTAACCTTCTAGGAGCTTGCAACAATTCTAGCTCAAATAGAAGCACGTTTGAACTCCAGGCCATTAGCCCCTCTCTCAAACGATTCAGATCAAGACGGTGTTTTAAGTCCGGCACATTTTTTAATAGGGAGAGCTATTATAGCATCACTCCAGCCTGACATTGAACGCATCAACACCGTTACAAGGTGGAATTTGCTGACCAAGCTCACTCAAAGCTTTTAAAAAAAATGGCGCACGGAATATCTCTCACGATAACAACGTAGGTCAAAATGGTTACAAGAACAACCTAACCTCCAGGTGGGGGAACTAGCAATCCTCAAAGATGAACAACTACCCCTTACGCATTGGCCACTAGCCAGAGTCATCCGAGAACTACATCCGGGACAAGATGGACTAGTCAGGGTAGTTACACTCAAATATAGGAACAACACGTTGAAGAGGAATCTTACGAAAGTATGCCGTCTTCCATTATCTAACGAGTCTGAAGACCACGTGAACATGTACTCCAAGAAAAGTAATCCTGAGAACGCAGGAACGCAGTCCAAAGAAATGAACTAAAAATTGAGAAAGCAGCCCCAAAGACGAGCAAAGGTAAATCATCTAGTGTTAGCAATGCTCTCAACTTGCTGTCTACTATGGTTCGCGCAAGCCCAGATTAAAGTCACTCCATTTTACCATTCAACAGGAATATACTTCGAAGATCTAGCTAAACTCGAGGTGGTAGCTATGAAGTGGACATTAGTAATTTATTACAAAATGCTACTGGGAGGAGATGGAAGCCTTTAAGAAAGCACAAGTCGAATTGGAAGCAGCTTGCAAGGAGCTCTCTCACTTAAGATGTCACATAATTCTACAACAACTCCAGTGGCAACTCAAAAACATGGTCGCAGATAACGAGCTTCTACTGTCAATCAACAGCGGTAGGTCTTATGTTTGGTGAATGTTGGGAAGAATTTCAATTCCACCCAATATATTCAATCCCATTTTAATCGATTAATAAAGGCTGAATTTAATAAAAATTTAAAAACCGAAGACACTTTAATTTTTTATTTACACATAATTTTGTTATATGTTCAATTTTACAATCTACGATAAACTGGCATACGATAAATTGTCCACACGATAAATTGTGTCCAAGAAAAACTGTTCTACTATAAAATGATCACCTTAAATTGAAACATTATAAATTGTTTACGATAAAACAACCGTCACCCATAAATACCATCGTAAATTTTATTTATATTAGGAGTTTATGTGGACAGTCAGGCGGTGGTCAGGTCTCTAGAGGCGGTTTGTCTGAAGTCACGTGGAGCGCTGGATTCTGAATCCAGATATGCTGGGTTTCTGGTCACTCGGACGTCATGAGAAACTGCAGGGCAGACGAACTAACTAGGTACGGTACGATTCTCCAGATGTAGCCGGAAAGGGCAGGTTTGGGGAGGTCTATAGCAGCGCTCAAAGTGGCGCCCATTAAAAAGCCAATCGCCTCGACAAATGAGAGGTGGACCAACACTCTCACGTGCAGGGTAGCAAAACAGGTTTGGCCAAAACTGGGCTTGCGGTGCTCCATTAGTTTCCCTGGGAAAACGAGGGGTACGATTGGTCGTAGGGATACTGACAGGAGAACATGCGAGAAGGCTGGGTTTAAAGAAGAATGACTTTTGTAGAAGTTGTACTGAGGAAGAGGAGGAAGAGATTTTAGATCACTTCCTATGCTCGTGTCCAGCACTATTAGATAGAAGGCATAAATACTTAGGTATGTACGGTATGGACAGCTTTTTGGAACTCGCGGACTGTCGAGTGCGAGATATTTTACGCTACATAAGTAGCCCTGGATGGTTTCAACGGGAGTAAAGAAGAGATAGGATCCTGTGGTGTCAGAACGGGCCACTATTGACCTAAGTGTATGATAGCAGCCACTTCAACCTAACCTAACCTAACCTAGGAGTTTATGTTCATCATGTGTGCCGTCGTCAAATTTAAACCTTTATCCTTCCCCTAATAGTTTAGCATTGCGTTGTCTTTGTTACTAACTATCTGCTATACCTATGTGTTTCTAAGCGGGCCGATTCTGTCCCACTTAATTAACCTACCAAATCCTTCGGTTTTGTTATATGTAAAAGAGAGTGTACGGTAGGCCCGGCGTCATCCGGGAGCTTCTGTGTAAGAACTTGGTCGTACATTCAGAATCAATCAACCAATCAAGTTCATAGCAACTTTTAATATGCATGTGAAGTAGACCTAACTAGGAAAGCTAACTTTAGGACTAGTTTAGCACAAATTTCACACGCTTGTATATGTGTTTGAAATTGGAACTGACTTAATCCTTAAAACCAACATTAATAAAAAAAGCGTAGATGTGTTGGTGAATATGGCGAACAATGACATTTAGGCAAATTAACAATTGACATTTTACAAAACATTTAAGGATTTTATTTGGGATTTTCTTAAGGGGTTGAATACCTCGGGACCTAGTTTGTTGGGAGTGTTGTTGTGTTTTTCTGATGGGTCTAGATTGGGACTATCTATATGCCAGGCCGTTTAAAAAACTAATAATTGGATTGCGCAAAAATTATTTGCTTTTCGAATGGCTTGGAGTATGTTTGATCCTAGTCTGGACCTATCGGAAAGCATAGTAGTATTCTTGATAAACATGTTGGGTCTCGGGGTGTTCGGTTTCTTGAGAGAATCTTAAATTCTTGTAAGACATCCTAATAAATGTTGAACTTCTTAAATAATTATTTATTATAAATTGAAATTGGAATTAGTTCACAAATTCAATATTTCGCCTAAATGACATTCTATTTATTTTTTAACCAATGCATACAAATTCGTTTGGTTTAGGTTAAGAATTGTTATAGGATTAAGTTAGGTCTAACTTCAAACGCATCTTTTAATTCGAATATTTTTGTTCAAAATGGTTTTGTAACAGATTTGGAAAAATGAGAAAATTTCCCGTTAGAGCTGCCACATCTGGTTCACAGATGTCCACTCATTGAATGTATGGAAAAATTTTATTTATGAAGTTTCATCCTGATCAGTTAATCCGTCTTGGCTGTAGAAAGACCGAATTTTAGTGTAAAACAGTTTTTGGTAAAATCGACATTTCCGCTTAAAATTTTTTGTGATTGGTAACAAAAATACTTGGTCTGGTCGCTATATAAAATTTATGTCATGACTTCCCATCTCGTACAAAACCAACACAGTAAACTTTCTAAGTGAATATATTTTAAAACTCTCGGACAATAACCGTGTGATTCTGACGTATAGTCACAGAGGTCTTAACTACAATATTTCGCATAACTAACCATGCGATTCTGACGTTAAAACTATTAAGAGGCTAGTAAAGTAGTAGTAAGTAAAGAGGTTTTTCGTTAATATACTTTTGTAAGAGAATCTCTAAGTTGGGTATTCTGTTGGTACTATTCTCAAAATTTCTAGGAGGGTTTTTACCTCCAAATATTTTTGGAGACCTGTCAATTGTGATTTTTATTAATGCGAGCCATTGAAATTGTATTTTAAAATGTTTTTCAAATATTAATTTAGAATTAAATTTCAGGAAATTTCCAGATGTACGTGAAATAATAATATTTTTTTTCTCAGGTTGCTGATTTAGAGATGCAATTGTTGAAGGCCAATACTATCGTTATCCATTAAACCTATTAAGCCTTTTTCCTTCCTCTAGTAGGAATCCTCTGGTAGTTCCTTCCTATTGCTATGTGTATTCAGGCTGTAGGAATAGGCCCGGCGTTATGCGGGACACTTGTCCAGTACTTGGTCATTAAAATAAACTAAATAAGAACACGGTATCTTATCTCTTTAAGCAATTTCTGTAGAGTCTCATTTTCAGAATCGGACTATTTACTAGATTATCTAAATGAGTTTTAAAATATATTACAGTTACTAATAAATATATTAAAATTTAATTTGCATCAAATAGTTAAAATATATAAAAAAATTTATTTACCTGATGAGACTATTTTAGTATAGGAATTGATCTCTTCCTGTTAATAAGGTCTATTAGCATCTTTAGGTCTTTTTAACTGAACTTTCAGTCTTTTCATTCCTATCTGAAAACCATTCATAGCTTGTATAGCTCCTTGAGCACTAGCAGGATTATCAAATGAAACAAATCCTGTAAAAAAAGTAAAACAAAAATAAAATAAATTATTAGATACAAATATATTTTTGGTGTGCGGACTCTGTAGAACACTTACCGAAACATTTACTTTGATTAGTAGCACGATCAATAAAAACTTTTGAACTGATAACATTACCGAATGGTAGAAACATTTGCATTAATTCAGCATCACCAAATTCTTGTGGCAAATGGTAGATAAATAAGTTACAACCCTCTGGTCCCGATATTGAACATCCTGGGAACATCAGAAAATCTTTAAAGAACATTAATGGAATTCGTCAATTATAAAAAATAATTTTTGTAAAATTTTTATGTGATTTTTGAGTGGTTTTCGTTTGAATTAATTTTGAGTTAAAAAAAATTCTATTTAATAATCAATTATTTTCTTGCGTCTTTTAATTTTTTATGGTTATTTATTATTTATGTACAGCAACTTAATATTATAACAATAAAAATTATATTTTAAAAAATAATAAATTTTCTAGTTTCTAAATATTTACAGTTTACATAATTTATACGGGAAGTAGGGACAAGGGCGTACATATTGAGCAAATAATTACTATTTACAAAATAAAATTATTCAAATTATAAAATTCGTGCGGTACTTTACATGGGTCTCCCTCGAGATGCCTAAATTTAGTCAAAACGATTTGGAATGGCATTTTGAATAGGAGTGTGTTCACTAACACTAGTAATTTACTCCTACTGAACGATACTTAGGCAGTATTAAGTTGTTATGTTTCAGATCTGATAAAATTCTAACAATAAGCAACGGTAGCACGAAGACTCACAGAAAAGAAAATCACAGAAAATAACATTTAGGCGAAACCGACCATTTACTGAAACCAACAGTTAACTGAAAATTACAATTCATCGAAAACGGCTTTTATTAAATGAAAACGACAGCTTACGCAACAAAATCAGGACACGTGTGAGATGTTTGATAAGCGAATATGATTCCTAATTTCGACAAAAAAACATTTTGGTGACCCTCTGGTGCTTTGTTGAATTTTTATTAAATTCCAAAATATGTTTGGAATCGAAATTATAATTTCTCATTGTAGTGGAACAGGATCCTATTATACGAGTACTTCTGTATTATTGCTTTTTACCAAAATTGTAACCGATTACGTTTCTGTTATATGTGTGGTAAGTATAGGTTTTAGTCCAATCAAATTTATAAGGACACCAACGTTAGGGAAATACTACTCCAGTTACGTTAAGAATTATGTGAAAATGAAATTGTATAAAGTTAATCGAAATTGTTTTGTCGTTTAAAAAACAAAATAAAATTTGAGGTTAGAATTTTGCTTAGACATACATTTCCCATCCACAAATATTAAAATGGTATGAAATCTCCCATGGATTTACAGTTGAATTATTAAATAAATTTTCTCACCAGCAGTTAATAATTGCGCCGCACTTGGTTAAGCAACGGCTTAGTTCTGTTCAATTTAAAGAAGCCGCGGTTTTGGATATTTTCATAGTACCATCCGAGTTGTATACTATTTCTTTAAGAAAGTTCTTCGTTTCAACCAATTTACTCATTTTTCGAAATCCGGAACGTCCGGAACAAGACAGTTGACTCCAAATCGGTTAAGAAATGGCTTAGGTTAATTTAAATAGACAATTTTCATTTCATCATTAATCTGACTTCCAATCACTTCAATTGCGATGTTGCAGTTCTATTGTGGAACTGGAGCACCACTACTTTCCAAAAAACGTTATCCATTGCCGTCATTTCCTGGCAATCGAAAAAGGCACTATAAAACTGATTTTTTTTAACACTCATCACAATCGACTCTTAGCACTCGAAAACTAACCTTACTAATTTTTAATAAATCGTTCAACCCATCATAATCCATTTGACTCATCACAATCCGGCATTATAAAACCCTTATCACCGCAATTATTTATATTTTAAAATTTAAAAAACATCCCAGGCCCAAATTAGCTTCCTGGCGGGTGATTCCTCGGCATTCTCTTTCCAAATTTTTATTAAAATCGTGCTAGCTGAATTTTTTTAAAATAAATTGACGCGGGTCGTACCAGACAACATCAACATCGTTTGAGGCAGAAAAAAGCGTGAAAAGTACTAAGGTCAAAACATTAGTAAGATAGCGATTACTACAAATCAATATTGTTACTCATAACAACTAACATTTTAAAAAAGACGCTATTAGTGGAGCCATAAAATATTATCGTAACTGAACCAACATAACATGGTGCAACACTCTGCTATATGATGGTACATAATGCCAGACAACTAATTAACGAGAAACAGAAGACCAAACATGAAGCAGCAACACGCAACACAGAACTATATGGCGTAATTTGGTGCAACATCTCTCACCACGGTACAACATTGTATACATGACGAAATATGATGCAATATCTAGCAACATCCCACAACATAATGCAACATGGTGCAACATCACGCAACATCGTGCAACATGATACACCATTTTATATAAACCAACATTCAACAATATGAACATAACGCAACATTATGCAACGACACACAACATGGTGCAACTTAATGCAATAGAATGCAACATAGTGAAACATTTCGCAACATGGTGCAACATGATGGACTATTCGGAGGACTTCTAAATGAATTATGAAGAAATCAGAACTACTTGTAATTTTTGCTTGCATTCGAAAGCCCTGCCCCACTATATATACAAGCCAAATACACGGTTAAAGGAAGACCCCAAGCCAACATGACGCAACAAAATGGAACATCACACGACATCACCCAATAATCACACAACATGGTGCAATATGACCAAACATGGGGTGACATGTTATAACATCACAGTTTCGTTTATGAATTATTTCTGCTCTATTGCTATCACAACCTACTACCTAAATATATAAGCAGTACCTCTTTCCCCAATTTCGCCCAACTATCGAAAACAAATTATTAGGTGATAGAAAAGAAGTAGAAATATCACAATTTTTTAATCTAGCAGGCTGGACAATGTTATAAAAAATGAAACAGTACTCCACTTTATTCTAAAGAAGCAAGACATAAACTTCGATAAATTGCCGATTACAACGTCGTGCAACATCCTATAGCATGCTGCAACATAACGCAACATCGTTTAACATCATGCAACATGGTGCAGTGTGTGGTGCAACAGACGGCCCATCTGGAGGACTTCTAATTGAATTATCCAGGAAACGGAACTTGTAATCGATTCCTTGCATTCGCAAACCCTGCCCCACTAAATTTGATCAAAATCATCCAAGCTTTCAGTTCATTTGTCACAATAATTCGGGCATCATTTACACAAAAAGTGTAAGAGAAGATTAAAATTTTGCTTTAAGTTATAAAATATAAAGCCCTCTCATGTTTTCTGTCTTTCTTCCACTTTATTCAGTCGCTTTATCGAGATTTACAAGAAACAAAGTATCGGTAATTCGAATCTTTATTACCGACAAAAATCGGAAAATTAAAATAATGTTATGATTTCCTGTTATTACTTCCGTTTTCATTATGCAATGGGAATCGGATAAAGTTCCAACTACAGCAGCCGTAAGGTAAAACGATTTATAGCGTAATCAAGAGCATAAGTGTTCTGCCATTATAAAGAATTATTGGCCACAAAGCGTTTGTCAAGAAACCATTAAAATTGGAATTATTCCAGCGGAGTTTTGTTTAGGTGGTGGTTAAGCCTTGGTTCAAGCTAAGCTCGTTTTATTCAGAAAAAAGTTTTAAAATTAAAGAGTACTAAAGGCCTAGGATATTATAGACTGGCATTGTACAGTGTTGCGCAGATGCAGACATAAAATGTACATCGGTACGTCCATGTTTTGGCTGGTAACTTCAGCCCCAAAAACAGATTGCAAATAATAAATTCGGCAATAATTTGTGTATTAACATTTCTAACGATTTTTTTCTAACTTTATATGCAATGCTGAAAGATTTTAACAAAACTGCTTTGACAACATCCCCTCCTTACATCCCCTCCAACATCCCTCACTAGCTTTGTGAGCAGCTGACTCTTTTGCTGGAAAGTTTAGAAATATTTTTCGGGAGGGTTAAGGCTTTCGAAAGTTATGGTGACCAAAACGTTTGTGCGAAATTACGACAGCTTAGTGCATTATAATAAAAAGTAATTCCACTTATACAGTCTTTTAGGATTTAGGACAAACTTCAGGAATTTGTACAGAAACGTGAAGTTTGTCCAAAATATAGCCTATTTTTTTTTTGTAATTTTAGGGCAAAGTTAAGACATACTTCACGGGAATATAAATATCTAAAACGAGGGTACCGGTGTAAATAAATAAAATATAAGAAACGGAGTGCTAACCCCTTTGTGCATAATAAGGCGATGCACGAAAATAACACGCTGCATTGAAAGTAACTGGATCATTTCGTGACAATCACCACGTTTATATACTAGACTGACTTCTAATAGCAAGGACAAAGCTATTTCGTAAATCAGTTGCCCAGTTTTCAGGTGGTTTATATTTAGAACGAACTGATGAATCTAACATATTTAAATTACAATAATTGTAGAGCATATTTTAGATTAAAAGAAATCTGCATGAATAAGGCCGGATCTTAAGATTTAACAAATTACTTTTCCACATTTACCTCAAATTCCCTGTGAAAGTGCTAAGTATATACGTACGCATATTTTTACGATACTCTGAGGACTCGTTATTTAAAAATCAAATTTAAAAAAGATTTTTGTGAACTTCCCATGAAAATATACTTTAATACCGCACATAATTATTTTCACATCAAAAGCTCTAAATAATATACTCCGCACATTCTTATCACCCTTATTATATCACGTGAACGAGTATAACATAAACCAGGAGTTCGCAAAAATACAAATATACGTAATATTTTAAAGCTCAACCATTTAACGAGAAATGCGAAAGGAAAGCGAAAATGATTTCCAAATATAAATAAATTTGATGTTATATCTCCCGGTGTAACATTAAATAATGTAACCGAAATGAATTTGAAAATAAATTCAATAAAGTGAAATTATATCATTTATAATCCTCTCCATACAAAACAGCAAAAAAATACGAAACGAGCTGGTAAAAATATAACGAAACCCCCCCTATCTGCACCAACTGTACAGGACGATATTATTTGGCAAGAGGGTAACGGAAAAGAAAATCCAGCCAAGAAATAGTAAACAAGGCAAAAACATATTTTTTGTTTGCTGCTTATCAGTACCGTTCAACCTTTATTAATTCCGATAGGCCCCAAAAATAAAGCGCAGCAGCCTAAATTAAATATAGGTTTTAAAACTCTGCCGAGTACCAAATACAAATGAAACCAAACAATTTCTTTTTTTTTGCTCAATCTTTATTTTTTCACTTCAGCAATTTAAATCATTACAAAATGATTCCTAACCATCATTTTGGGTTTTCCAAATAACATACATACACTTTATGTGTGTGTGTGTGTAAGGCAAAAATAAAGATAAAACGTATACATACACAGTGTAGTATATAAAAAATTCACTGAAAACCTATTTTCCTTTTTTTTACTTTATTTTCCAGCATTTTTCATGTTCATTGATTTTGTTTTTTTTATGTTGTGTGCTCTTTATAAATTATTTACATATTGCAAAGAGCGTATGTGTATTATAAAAAGCAACAACAATTTATTTTTTAAAAGGAAATATATTTACGAAAATTGGATAAAGTACCGACATATTATCATTCATATGAAAATGGGAAAATATATAAAACAAAGATTTTTCCGTAATAATGAACGTTATTTACAGATTTCCTTATTACCTATTTAATGAATTATTAAATTTATGCGTATCGTCGGTGTTCGTTTTGATACATAAATCTCTCTTATCCTAAATATTTGGTTTTATTATTTACCAAGTGGTATTTACATTGAAAGATTTACGCCGTGAGTGGAATTGTACACGAGACCCGGAAACTGTCACTTAGATGGTTTGTTTTCTCGAATTCGATGAATGTAATCCCAATTTTAAACGGTAAATTTGTATTTTTTAACGAGGTGAACTTTTAAACAAAAGTGTAGCTACACAAATTAACGAAAAGTGTAGCTACACAAATTAATGAAAAGTGTAGCTACACAACTTAACGAAAAGTGTAACTACTACAAAGCGTTCCATCAAACATATATATTAGGTGTACAAGTATTCCGATTAGTAAAATTGGCTGGAATTCAAGGAAGCTCTGAACTCAAGCCCGGATTTTTCACATCTCAAACGAGAAGTTAGTAACATATCGGTTTTTGCTCTATATTTGGTCTATTTTACTTGTGACATAGCTGTCAATATTTTTAATTTCGGTTTTGCTTTTGCTTAGCTTAATTCATCCAGCGATTTTCGTATTTTTGTAGTAATTTAATAATTCTGTTTGCCTTTTAAATATAAAATCATATCAATGCCTTTTCAAGGCAAAATATTTAATGGTGATATGCTAATTTTGAATGTCGTCTTATCGATGTATTTATAATACGGATTTATAAATACGAAAACCGGCGTCGTAGTGTCAGGCAATTCAGCATTAACCGTAAACGTAAATACAACGATTATGAAGGCTATGTGGGCCTAGCTGATTTGAAGCAGCGTGAAAATGACGTAAGCTTGGCTATTAAAGAAACACACACTGAACTGCGTGTGTTTGAGGGAGATGTTAAAGTAAGTTCCCAAATAACCATTATAAATCCTATACATTTATAGCACAGCATATGGCCAGACCAAAATTCCTAAATTGGGGTTCTCTTAAATTAAGGTTTTATTTTCAAAATTAATCCAAAAAATTGGTTAAAATGGACAATTGTTGGATTAGTTTTAATAAGAAGTTCTTTCTCTTATAGGAGGAGTAATCGATGTGCTGTCTGCCTATGTGTCGGTCTGTGCCCTCTCGGCAGCCCAAGTGGATTGGCTTATTTTGATGAAGCTTCATACTTGGGCTTTTTCATGTGTTGGGCGGTGGAAGTTAGGTTTTGGCGGATGTTGGCCCGCCGGATGTGGCAGCTTATCTTATCTTATCTTGGCTTACGCTTTCTCGTTTTTTGATGTTTTATCAATTATTTTGGAAGGTAACATCTGCGATGGAATGGTTTGAGAGCGAAAGGAATTTGGATTTGATGTGTAATAGGGCTGGTTAGGAGCATTTTCCAAAATTTAGTCGGAAGTTCAGCCGCTCTGCATCCCAGATGAGTTGAATGTAGGATAGAACTTCATACTTGGAGGTTTTGTTAGGTTGGGGAAGGTGGCACGTTCCTTTGGAGCTTTTTCGTTTTTCGCTTTATTTTGGTATAGCATTTGCGAGGAAGTCGTTTAGGAATAGGTCGATTCTAGGTTAAAGTTGTAGCAATGCTGGTCCTGATCATTTTTCATGAATTACTAATTTTGATAGAAACCGTTTTTTGTGGAAGCTTGTTCTTGTTTGCATATGCTTTGGGAGATGCAGGATTTTTCTGCAATTTTCTTGTTTTTTAGTGTTTTCAATTCTATGGGATTTACGAAGAGGTCAAGTAGTTTTGAAATTGACTTGGCATCTTAATTGGTCCAGTACATTTTTCTGGAATTTGATCGGAAGTGACTGATTTACACCAAAATTCGCCTAAGTTCTCGTTTTTGTGATTTTGGAGACGAGCCGACGACTACGGTTTGAGATTGTGCGAATGTGCAGCATACACATACAAACGCAACACTTGACGTTTTCTCCTTAGCTGAAGAGAACAGGGAAAGCAATGCGATACTCAGGGTAAATGGGTAAAGAGGTCGGTATGAAAATGTTGTACAGGGTTTTAGCATGAGAACTTCATGAGAGTCAGATGGTGGGAATCTTAAAATTCTTTGGTTGCCTGTGCCGACAAAAGATACGTTTTGTCTTGTTGGACATTTTATACTGCCGTTCTTAAGCTAGAAGCAATGTCAAGCTTAAGTCATAACATTACGTAACAAATCTTTGTATTGCGGATAACAGTGGCAGATTTCAGAAATTTATTTAATGTCGCATATTGTTCGGAGTGGCCAAGGGAACTGATTGAACATTAAAATGTAAATATTGATCGTTTTGGGGTATTTTTCCGTACTCCATTTCATATTTTTGAATTAGGGATATTTTGCAAATTGGTTGGGAGAAAAGGGGTATAATACCTCAGAAAGGAATACGTCTAGCCACCCTAAATCAACATGATTGAAGAGCTGGAAGAAGGATATTTTGACAAAGAAGGTCATTTTCAAAGGGATAAGAAAAGGTAGCTCAAGGATTCTGGGTTAGATAATATTGATTGGATAAAAATCAAAGAAACTAAAGTAAAACCAGAAGGAGGCGATTCATCAATGGACTCCATAGAAGCACTAAACAAATTTGACCTACGGTCAAACGGTTAGGAAAACCCTCCAGCGCCCATGGAAGAGTACACAGTTAGAGGAGTTAGATACATATTTCTAAAACATTCAAACAAGTTGAACCAAGATATGTTATTTGGCGTTCCATTCTTCACGTTCTTCTCGTTCCTTGACAACTTCTTTCAAGTATTCGCTTGAGTACGTTTTACAACACAAACAAAATACAAATGTCATTAGGAAGAATTTTTACAACACACAAAAACTTGAGCAAAAAGTAAAATGATCTACAAAATATTGCTCAAAAATTACAGGTTTAGTTTTTTTATGTTGGTTGTCTGCAGGATTTTTTGCTCAGAGTTGAGTTTTTGTCAATTTTTTGGGATGAAGGAGGCGTATTTTGTACTATTTCTCTCATTTGATTCGATAAAGCTCAATGAACTTCTCGGGAGTGGTATCGAGAGACACGTTTTGCGGGTTATCAATAATAAATCCGGCTTTCGGGAGCCATGAATGAATTTAAGACCCTTAATTGGTTTTCTTTCAATCCCAAAAAATTTTGGAACTTCATTAACAGTAAGAAAAAGGTATCTGGTTTTCCGTCGAATATGTCTTACCAGACCTCCACCGCTAGTCAGCCATCCGACATTTGCAATTTGTTTGCCAAATTCTTTGCATCGGTTTACAAGCCAGTTCGATCAACAGACACCGGGTCTCCTACTACTTCCACCTCCATCGTATTCGATCTTTTCAAATTTATCGAACAGGAGGATCTGGATCAACTGCTCCTTCTCGACGTTCTTCCACCGATCCTATTCAAACGTTGTGCTGTAAGTCTGGCCCCTGCAGTTACCTTCTTGCATAACGAAAGTCTTCGTCTTGGTATTTTTCCAGATCCCTAGAAAATCTCATGTGTTCATCCAATTTTCAAGGCGGGTAATAGACGTAAGGTAAGTAATTATCGTGAGATCGCCATCCTCTCTGTCTTTCCCAAACTGTTTGAGTCCATGGTTCACAGAGTATTGCACTTCTATACCAAGAGACTTATTTCTCCTTTTCAGCATGGATTTTATCTCGGTAGGTCTACCGTGTCTAACTTGTCCTCATTTTGTGGTCATCTATTTGACAGTCTAAACTCCAAGCAGCAGCTTGACGTTGTCTACACAGACTTCGCAAAGGCTTTTTATGTGATTGATCACTCCATTATTATTAGCCAGTTGGAGAGTTTCGATGATTTAATTCCCACGGACTGGTTGCGTTATTGTCTCTCAGATCGTTGGCAGTCTATTAGGATTCTGGATTCTTTCTCCCAATATTTTCGTATTATTTCGTAGTCGTACATTATGCTTGGCTTCATTAAACGAAACTGCAATGACTTTAGTGACCAGTTAACTTTGACATCATTACACGTATGCTTTGTTCGGTCCATTTTGGAGTATGCATATCCTGGTCACTTTCCTACCAATGTTATTCTGAGAGGATTGAGAGTATCCAAAAACAGTTTATTTTGTTCGCGCTACGACACTTACCCTCCATGCGTGCTGCGAACTACGTTCTTCCGCCTTATCAGAATCGATGTTATATTTTGAAACTGCAACGTCTAGATAATCGTCGAGATATAGCTTCCGCGCTGTTTGTGCGTGATATCATCGATTTCAAGCACATATCAACTTGTACGCTCCCGAACGTCGAATGCGTCAACGGGATGGAGCTTTATTCATCGACCGAGCGGTAACGAACTACGCTCTTTCTGATCCAACTCGGAGGGTATCAACAAGGTCTACGGAGCTTTCGATTATCACTTGTCGTGAAATTCATTCAAGAAAGCCGTAATTTTTTACCAATTGTTTTGTTTGCCGATTGCAGTCACTGTAGTGCCGGCCTTCAATGCCCAATGGGTTTAAATATTACCAAAAACAATTAGGTTTATTAAAAATTATCTTGAATGTTTGAAATGACTTAGATCTTCTAACAGCGGACGATTGAGTTGTTCGAAACAGTTAACCATAAGAACATAATAAGAATTAGGGTGGCTTCCCGCTTTTTTTTTATGGTGATAAATTTTAGAAAATTCAAACATTCTTCAAACTACCTGCTACACTATGGTCGATTACAGCATGCTCACACGTGATAACAACTCTGAGATTCATGGAATTGGCCTACTGTGGCAGGCTGTTTGACTAATATTTGATTTTTTTCAATGGTTAGCTGTTTAGAATAGCTCAATTCGTCCACTATTATGGGGCACACTTGGTAACGTCATATGAGATTCTTTTTGTCGGCCGTGCCGGAAAGTTTGTGGGTCTGCTTTCAATAGAGCGAAAAGAGCAAGAGAGCAAGTCAAGACTGGGACTTCTAAAGGGACCGCCTCAGAGTATACAAAAGGGAAACAAGAAAGGCGCAAAGGAGTTCGTGGAGGCTATTCTGTGATAGAATGGAAGGGGTCTCGTATACCTCGCGCTTAAGAAAGATTCTCCCTACTAGTCCAGCTGTTCCAGGCTATCCGAAAAAACCGGATGGCGAATGGATGGATTCTAGTGATGAGACTTTTGATGGGCACTCACTTCCCGAGTATTGAGGATGCGTCGATTGATGTGCCTTTGGTTGACTCATATGACTGTGGCGTCCAATTGTTGTGTACAGAGGATATTCTGGGTACACGGAAGATAAAATGGGGTATTACAAGTTTTAAGCCCTTTAAATCAGCTGTTCCGGATGGGATTGTGCCAGCAGAAATTCAGAAGGACTTGGAGGTCTTAATTCCCTGGCTCGAGGCTATCTTCAAAGGGTGTCTGAAGCTGGGTTACATGCTAGGGTGATCTTCATCCCGAAGGCAGGTAGAAGCTCGCATAGCAATCCTAAGGACGTGAAGGTGAAGGTAATTAGAGAAGAATTGTTGCCACTTGAGATTGAATACCCTGTAACCAGGCTAATTAATCACCTGCTAGGTAGTAGAAGGGTTATAGCGAAGATGGGGGAAGTCTCCGTTAGAAGGCGGATTGTTCGAGGAACACCCCAGGGAGGTGTCCTCTCTCCCCTTCTTTGGAATGTAATAATCAATGGACTACTATTGGAACTATTGGTTTTGGGGAAGCACCTATGTACAATCAGAGATGTGATGCAGATTGCATTATCAATCACTGCGGGTTGGGGCAGAAGATGTGGATTGGAGATTAACCCATCTAAAACAGCGCTGGCCTTTTTACTAGGAGATATACAATTCCGGTAATGGTTTGACCAAGTTTAAATGGTACTATGCTGACCCTTACTAATAGTGGAGACCAAACACCATAGAAAGAGCGAAGAAGGCCACTGTGACACTCTATTCTTGCAAAACTGCCATTAGAGAGAAATGGGGTCTGAAACCGGAGCTGGTGCACTGGCTTTACACGGCAAGGCCCGTACTACTGTATGGTGGCTAGCTCTGGAGAAATTATCCTACAGGAACATGATGGCGAAGGTGCAGAGGGCAGTCTGCTGGCTCATTAGTGAGGCGTTTAAAACGACCCCCACTAGTGCCTTGGAGGTTATGCTGTACCCTCTTCCATTGGATATTATCGGTAAGCAAATGGTGGTCAATATGGCCGCCCGGCTATCAGCGATTTCGGGGTGGAAGTGTCTGCAAAAAGGGCACTCTATAATACCCCTTTTGTGCTTTAACAAGCGTTTTAAGGTAATTCTCCCTCGCCTCTAAGGAGGATCAGAAAAATGGTCTCATTATGGAGACCGGGAGAGTTAAATTCTTCACCGACGGCTCCTACTCGATGGTAGAGTGGGAGTTGGTGTGTTCTGCGGGGAATTAAATGTAAGTTTATCTTTTCGTCCATCTATTTGATTACTGCAGCGTGTATCAGGCTGAAGTTATAGCGATTGAAGAGGTCATGAACTGGTTGAAGAACATGTAATATCGTTGAGTGATATCACGTGTGGACAGTCGGGCGGCCATTCTTTCGCTGGAATCAGTTTCCCTTACGTCGAAGGTAGCGTTGGATTGTCCTACATCTCTTAATGAGATCAGTGAACACTTCAATATCCAGTTGGTGCTGGATTTCGGTACGGCTCTCCAACAGGAACCATAGAGAGCATGTGTAGGAAGGATTATGTCTAGGCTGAAACCAACTAGTCATAGGAAAGCAGTTGCCTTGGGAAATTATAGGTGGCTCGCCAGTCAGACTGGCAGGGTAGCGAAGCAAGTTCGACCTGAGCTGAGCTTGAAGCGATCCAAGATCTTGATCACAGGAAGCATGATTTAGGTAAAATTATAAGAGTACTTACCGGACACTGCCTTTTCGGAGATCATGCGAGATCTGGATGCAAATGACTTCTGCAGAAGCTGTAAAGACGAGGAGGTGGAGGAGACTCTTGTTCACTTCCTATGCTTATGTCCTGCGCTTGCTGATAGAAGACATGATCACTTGACATGATCGAAAGCTGACATCATCGAATAGCACTAGATGGGTTTAAAGAACTGAAACCTAACCTAACATAACCTTTGTCCAGACCGGAACACTTTGAATCATGCGGAAATGATGAGTATTAAACTAATTTTCTCAGTAAATCGTTTCGTGGGGATGACCAAAGGAAAACAACTAACTTTAGTTAACAATCCTCAACGACAGCCGACCAAACGATTTCGATCGTTGGATTTATAAAATTATTAGTATTGGTTTGCGGTCCAGACTCGAAAACTTCGAATTGTGAGGGAAAATGAATTTTCCACAAATTTTCTCAATAAACCCTTACCAAACAAAAGCAACTAGTCATCAATCCTGAACGACACTTGGCCAAACAATTTCGATCGTTGGAATATTAGTATTGGTCAAGTTTCTAGTCCCGAACACTTCGAATCGGGCGGAAATGATGAATTTTTAACGAATTTTTGCAATAAATTAATGTGTAGGGATGACGAAAGAAAACAACTAGTGACCAACCCTCAACGACAGTCGTGGGTCGATTCCGATCTTTGGATTTATAAAATTATTAGTATTGGTTTACTTTCCAGACCCGAACACTTTGAATCGTGCGGAAAGATGAGAATTTAACGAATTTAAACCGTTGCCTCAACGACAATCGAGCAAACCATTCTGGTTGTTGGATTTGTGATAATTCTAGGATTCTGATAATCTAGATACAATTTTTTGAAAAAAGATATATTTTTATCTAAATGGTATATTCCAATTGGATTGTTATTAATTTTGTAAAATGAAATTCCCAAATAAGCGACGAACCTGATTTTATTGAATTAATATAATTTTCACAATAAAAAATGACCCATTGGTGATCAAACGCCAAAATGTGTTGACCAATCCTGACCAAACGAATTCAATCATCATTTTGGTGGGGCGCTAAAAAGGCGGAGCCTGAACATGCATGTGTAATATTACGAATTTATTTGATATTACGTACATTAGATTATAAAAAATACGTACTATACTTTCACAAGATATCTTTTGCTGAACTGTTGGTACATTTTCCTAACAAAAAATGTAATTCTTGAAACTTTTGTAAAATGATGTAACAGCCGTATAATTAAACAGACGTAACACAATTTCCATGCTGATGGTGGTGAAAATATCGATTTTCATGAAATTAGACAAGTTCCGTTAATTTCAAGAATACGGAAACTTTCTCGACAAGCTTCTTGTTGTGTAAAATTAAAATAATTATTTCTTGCTCAAGTAATAGCTCCAATTTTTTTTTACGTTTTTGAAAAAGTTTTTTTCCACAAAATAATTGAATTTTCGTGTAAATAAAATTTTGCTACTGTTCACTCACTCTTTATATTCTCGTATTTGGTTATGGCAAAAATATTAAAATTCCAAAAACATCAAAACTATTATTTTTCTTGTGGCAATATAATCAGATAATTTAAAATCGGATAATAATTGGTGATTACACCGAACTTCAATCTTCAAGAAAAAAAAACAAAGAATAAAGTAAAAGTAAAAAAAAGTAAATTCGAAATTTCAGCAAAAAAAAAATAAAATAAAAAGAAAAGTTTCTGTTGTTGTATATAGAAAAGAAATATAAAACTTTAATACTTAACAACACAAAACAAGAACAAAATGTATATAAGAAATAATGTATACTTAGAAATGTATTTATTTTCTTTTATGGGGGATGAAAGAATGAAAAGCTCTAAAAAAAATTTAACAAGCAAGTTTTTATTATTATTGCTGATTTCTATATATAAATATTTATAATACAAAAACGAAAATCGGGGAAAAAGCTCCAAAACCAAACCAAGCTTTTTCATGTGTACAGCAATTCCTATATTTGTAGACAATTTTTTTGTGTGTGCGATATTTTTAATCGAAATATTGGAAATCACATATCGGGAGTTGAGCTTTTTTTTCTATTAAAAAACGTAACGCATCACTGATCAAAACACAGTTGTTATTTTTTGTAAATTTAAGTGATTTGGAAAAAACTATACGCGAGATCGAGATTTTCATACATATTTCCCTCATGTGTATCATCTACTCCGATACATCAGCTATTTTTAATTATTATTATTATTTTTTTGTAATCAATTTTGTTGTTGGTATGGTGTTATAAAAATTACGAAAAAAAAAATATCGATACAACATTTAAAATGCAAACTATTTGATTTTAAAAAAAATATTTTTTGGTTTAGTAGTTTGTTTGGTTTTTATTTAATTTATACACAACACTATAACAAAGCAAAATAAAATGTACGTACGAATAACATCAACAAATAAATATGTATAATTTATATATCTCAATAATAAAAACAACACAGACAAAAACTATGTATATTTGTTTGCAGCTAGATGCTAGATGCAATTTAAACAGAAACATTAAACATTTGAAAACTTTATTAATAAAACCTTTTTTAAAAAATTTTATAAGTTTGTATTTGTTAAATTGTAAGATATATCATACAGACATGAAGATAACGCTAATTATTTGAAATTAAAATCGTGCGGAAAATGCTTTATTGTCGAACTAGTTTCGAAATACCTACATTGTCGCACGCTTTTTATTAAATAATTTTTTGCTTCATACGAGTATAACTGCCATAATTGTAGGCCGATTTAACAGAAAACTGAGGCAAACTTGATTTCATTCCATAGAAATATTTAACGATACACAAGCTAAATATTTCCAGATTTCATATTAAACATTTAATTGGCGCACAAAAACATTTGGTGCACATTTAAATTTACGAATGTAATAAACAATCGTTCCTGAATAATGTAAATACTTGATGGAGATGCTGAAACCAACAAACTTAATTGATTTTAAATTCGCTAGAGTAACACCCGATGTGTCGCATGGCGCACCATCTTGCTGGAACCAAAGGTCGTCCAAATCAATATCTTCAAGATATGGGAACAAAAAAGATGTTAACATGTGGCGGTAGTTGATTCCTTTGACCGTAACAGTCGGCCTCATCACGCCACAAGCTGAACTAAACCGTAAAAGGCTTTGGATGCTTTGCCTTCTCCACTTATCCTTGTGGATTTTCCGATCCCCTAGTGCGATATTTTTGTTTGTTTACGAAGCCACCGAGATGGAAATGTGCCTCGTCCGAAAAGATGATTTTTTGAGTAAAACCCTTATCAATTTGGAGTTTGTCGCAAGAAAGAATGACATTAGTGTTGCCAGAGCCAAAATAACTGATATGTCAAATCTGAACCGGTTATTGTGACACCCTGTATAAGCGAAGATGGATCATAATTTACCAAAATGGTAAAATATAAAGGGCCAGTAGTAGACTTACTGGCAAACACCCGCCTTTTTACCAAGATAGTGTATACGAGTATATCCCGAATACACCACATTCGATTTCCAAAGCAAAAATTAATTTTGCCGGATATCTGTTAAAAATGTTTTGTGTAGTTAAAATACGATATTTCCGCTTAATTTTCATAAAGCCACTCTGGATGGAAATTTAACCTTTAAATTTAATTAATTTAACCTTTAAATTAATTAAGTCTCTGTCGTTTTTTATAAATGTTATTTTTTCAACATTATTGCAAAAATTGAAAAAGCTCTTTAGGAAGCTGCTACTTGTTGTATACAGATTTCCACCAAATTTCGTAAGGCTATCCCAATTTATGAAAATAGTTTACGTCTGACGTTTAATTTTTTTTTTATCAAAACTCGTCATTTCCGGAAAAGTTTAAATTTCAATCGAATTGTTTTTATCGTGTTTTGGGGCCTCCTAATTTATAGAAAAGGTTAAGTATCAAGGCTCATCCCGTTCAGTTAATTCGTTTTTTGTCAATAATCTTTATTTTCGGAAAACTGTAACCTGAAAACTTATAAACCTGGTGGTAAATACGGCTAGTACAGCAATGCAAGGCAGCAGGTTGAAAGGAGATAGCAAAACATACTGCGACGTCGTTATCCTAGATATCAAAAATCCGTTCAAATCCGCTTGGTACCGATCTAAGTCAGAAAGATTGTGAGAAACCATTTCCGATGTAGAATCCAAAAATATAAGTTCCACAAGGTTTGGTTTTGTGTCCATCACTGTGGAATATTATCTATTAAAAGGACTCTGCGCATAAAACCGAGGCAGTGCTAATACTTGCAGAAAAGAGTGGGAAACGATGTTCATCCTTTTATCAAATATTTAGGTATCATGATTGATGCAAGGCTTTCATTCAAGGTGCGCATTTAGTACGTTAATAACAATGCGGTTCAAATCATGAATGCATTATATTGATGATGTGCGCTTCGAGTGATCTGTATGGAGTTCGCACTATATTGGATGATGCGAGGAGTGACAAAAAATATACCATAATGGAGTCCAAGGGATTACGACAACGATTAGGTAGAGTCGCAGTCTTATAAAATTTGAGGTAACGCTGGAATGGCAACAACAATGAAGCACATCAGAGAAGGTAAGATGGATATCTCGTCTAATACTCGATTTTTTATTTAACGCAGCTGGTTGATTGTCTGAGTTGTAAGGGAGGACCGGAGAATGCGGAACATCTGTTTTCAAGCATGACAAATACTCGCAAATAGAATCTGGTCTGTCGTTGGTAGTTTCGCATCAGAAATTATTAAGTTGCGGCATCTCGACATCTCTGTTGAATAATTACACTGCAAACCCCATCTTCCGAAGTAATAACTAAAGGTGGTTTCGGATGAATTAATGGTCGATGGAAAGGAGGTGTTTTTTAACCGGTAAGAATCGGGCATGTTTCGAACATTTTTCACTATCCAACGTAAAAAAAGACTCACTCACACACACTTATATCGACAGAGACAAGTGTACCTAGAATACTAATGGCCTCATTGCTTTGGACTTCGGTCTTTAACTATAGATGGCAGTACAATAATATCAACTAAGAATTATATTACTGGCTACTGGTAAGAATTAATTAATTTTATTACTAAATCTCAAGAATTTTTACGAACGTTACTGCCATCTATAGTTCAGAAAAGAAACTGGCGATATACATTTTATGACGCATCAAGCGGTACTGCGTGGTCCTCTAGGTGCATTGCACACACACACACATACACACACATAGCGAACTTTTGATAAATCATTATTTTACTTCGGCATAGCGAATGGTAAATCTGTAAAAATTTCAAGGTCGATAATGTTCATGTTTACTATTATGGTATTTTACTACCTAAAAGAAAGTAATAAATAAAAAATTACCATTCGCTATATCGCCGAAGTCAAAAAAGTGTGTGTGTTTGTGTGATCAGTGTATATTAAAAGCTTGTGGCCCCTCTATAGACCAAACGAAGCGACTGATCTGGGTGAAACTTATCCGTAAGGTTTTTTTGCTTCATAAAATGGTAGATCCCAGTCAGTTATTGGCAGAAGTCGGGTCACCAGAATTTGTGGAAAGCTTTCTTTATCAAAAACGAAAAGATTGTAAATTAAACTTCAAGCTAAATTATTTCAGATCATTTATAAATTTTTACCGAAAATGGCGAGTTCTGGTAAAAAATACTTTATTTCACCAGAATTTGGCATCTCTATAATGAAATGAATTTCATACTTAAATATTTTCCTTGCGAAATTTGGTGGAAATCTGTTTACCAGTAGTGGCAGCTTCCATGGGAGCTTTCTAATTTTGCAGTTTTACCAAAAGTCCTGTAAGTTTAATTTTTCGCTTTAGAAATCAACTGTAGTGTTTTATCAATTCAGTCTTAATACTAGTAAGGCTAGTTTACACTACGATCAAAGAATGCGTTGATTTCAACACCAAAGTAGGTCATTTTTTAGAAATTTTGTGTCATTATCTTTACTGAGTGACATCTATATTTGAGTATAACACCTTTAGCATAATATATATGCCATTTGCATAAGTGGGATTCCCCGTTTATGCGCTTTAGTGATAGTGAATATAAGTCTGCTCAGCCTGCTGCTTGAATGTTTGCGTGTCCAAAAATGGAACAACGGTTTAAACCACTTTTCTTAAATGGCTGAACAATATTATACTTTTGCCGAAGCGGTAGCAGAAATGGAGAGATGGATTGAAGAAAATGGTGATGAAGAGGAGACGTCTGATATAGCAATTTAGGAAGCAAAATCTAGGTGGAATAAATGACGAAGAAATTATATGATGTTGCAGCAGCTCTGGAAAATCATGAAAATGCAAATGGTGATTAGGACGAGGACAATTTAATTTCCCTAAGCCGTACAGTTGTTGGTTGAAAAATCTATAGATCTTCTAAAATCTGAGTATCCACTATTTTTACCGGCAGAAGACGAGGAATGTTACGGCCACATTCATAAATTAATTATGTTTTACTTGTTGATTCTTCTGCGGAAAAGCTGCAAGTGGTTTGTGCTGAACAAACCCCAAAATAAAAAATTACAAAATAATCGAATTCCACAAAAATTAAAAATTTTAAGCAATTAAATAAAATAAACCTGATATTTTGTAAATTTTGTTTCTATTTCCCCTTCTTAGCGGTCAAATCCAAAAGTCAATATAGCGCTCTTGGGAAGATCTAAAGGTTGCTAGTATTTTTCAGTTCCGTTCTCGAAAATGAAACACACGAAACGATATGATACAAATTGATTCCGTATCGATACTGTATTGAAATCAGAAGAGATCGGTCTCGATACTCCCGCTTCATGGGTACCAGTAATTTACATCAATAAATTAAATATATATTACATTTAGAATTAGATGGGCCCAACACACATATTACCTTATTATGCCAACCTTAGTAATGCTTTGTCTTCATCTTTTTATCATCGAGGTAATGAGTAGAACATGTTCTACAAGAATAAGTTGTAGCAAAATGTAGACAAGATTCCGTGGACATTATTTATCATATTATAGGCATAGCAAAACCCATTAGAATCTGATGCCAATCACTATAACGGTAGAATATTGTGCAATCTATTCGAAAATGTGGGTGAGAACCTGTGGACATCTCTACGATCGGCGGTATTAAAATTGAATTAAAGTTTCTTGACCAGGACTTGTAAATATATTTAGCTCTTTCTATATTACTTGAAACAGTTATCAAAATTGTGAAGTTTCTAATATCTTTGAAACATCAACCCATCAGTAATTTTATCCTATTCACTATAGACTCGGTAGATTGGATGATATATTTGAAAAAGTTAGTGAAACCCCGTGGACATCTCCAAAATTGGCTGGAATATTATGTGAAACCCGTCAAAAATGCTCAATTTCTAAATATAATTTTCAATAGAACGAAACTCAAAATATACTTGACTTAAATCTTAGTAATAGGTATATGCTTTACCTTCTCTAAAATGTCAGCTAAAATCTGTAGATATTTCTAGATTCAACGGCACAACATTTAGAATTAGTCCAATTTTATAATTTTATTTTGAAAATAAATTCCAATAGGAAAAATAACAAATTTAACAGTGTAATTTTTTTATTACACAAAATTTGGTGTATGGCATCTTCAATGTGATTTTTTTATAATTTTTTTCCATATGAATCCTTTGGTCCAGAATTGAGACTTGGTGAAAATAGAATACGCTATTTTTTGCGATCTATAGAAAGGCAGATAATCCTCGGATACAGGCACCGTGCGTGAAAACCGAACTGAAAAATGTTCATTGATTTGTGTGAAAGATTTAAAAAATAAGACCGAGGATTTTATCAAACTGCTTTTGATGAACATAATCAATGTCTTGGACTAAGATGAAATGATAATTCTGCTGTAACATTTCTTTCCAACTGTGATACAATCAAACCCGTGGCAAACGCGGTTTTTGCGAAAACATAAGCGTTATGTAAATATACCCTACCCAGAAGTGGTAAAAGCATACAACAAGGGACTGGGCGAAGTCGATCTTCTCTATAGATTTGTCTCGCAGTATCGACTCAAAATAAAAGGGAAGACATGGTGGTGGCCTTTATGTATTTGTAAATTGTACATAATCGGGCGTACAACAGAAAACGCCATAAATCAGCGTCACGAATTAAATTAAAAATAGCAGGCAAATGCGCTGTCGTGTCTATAAAAAAAACCCGACTTTTAAATGTTCACGGTACTCCAATAATGGTGTTGACATTCCATTACACTTGAAATGTTCTCCCGAGGTTCACAGCAAAAAGTAAACTGGTTCAGCAACAAAATATGAATTATTTCGTTTTTTTAATTTTACATATTTATTTTATGAATGGTGTTTCAACGGTTGTTCCAATTTTGGAACATTCCATAGCGTAGTATAGAAGTCTATGTGTGGTATAAAACGGGTTAAGACGTTTGAACAAACAAAATATTGTTACAATTCCGCGTAACGGTGGGTACCTTCGTGGGTAACACAATTAGTGACATTTCAGTTCAGATAGTAGTACTCGAAAACAATTTAGGAGGGTAGAAATCATTTCCTTCTGTATAAATCCAAAAATGAAAGTGAATGATAGGGAAATTGTCAGTGGTGATTAAAGTGAAATAAATTATGTGAATCTTTTAAATTATTTTATTTTCACATTATCAGCAAATTATTAGCAACTGAAAACATCAACTAAATTATGTGATTTATTGTCAACCGTGTAATGCGAATTAATATAGTGTCAAGTTCTATAGTGGCGCTAGCTACGCTAATAGGCGTTACTCATAACGTATGTAACATGTAACCGAATCGTTACGCTTGCAATATATAGTGCTTATCATCAGCTTGTCATAATAGCGCGATTAAAAATGGTTTTATCAATAAAATATTTCCCATAAACTTACAAAAAAAATTATAATTAAGAATAATGATAATTAAATAAAAAAATAATTAATTATTAATAGTATTTTTTTTATGTATAATTGCATTTGGACATTTTCTCAATTATCGTTTTTTTTCATTTTTTTTTGTGTTTGTAACAATAAATTTGATGATAATTACCTTCACGTTGAGTTGGTGCAACGGCTGTCATTGGTTGTGGTATAGCTTGGGGAAATTGTCCATATACGGCTGGATATGCTGTTATAAAGTAATTTACAATCAAAAACAAAAAATACATCAACAACAAATTAAAAACATTTAATAGTAATAATAATGATATTAATAATAATAATGATAGTAATAATAATAATATTTTATATTGTAATTTTTTTTTTTGCAATTAAAATGATATTTAATTAATTTTGGAGTTTAATTATTCGATTTATAATATTAAAAAAAAAAATCTAAATTCAAATGTATTTACATCCATATTACGGTGGTTTAGGCATGTAGCACTCTATATATGTTTAGTACAAACGCACTGAGGGAATTAATTTTGATTCGTGTTTTATTAAAAATAAAAAATAAAATTAAATAAAAATAAAGAGGCGGAGAGGACCTCCCCTTACGGAATCGTACACATAATATTAAATATATGTATATTAACTTTTTTTTTATTACTTTATTTTATTTTATAAATAAAAGTTAATTTAAATAAAATTAAAATTGGTTTGATCGATTATATTATGTATTTGGTATAGAATATTTATTGGAATGGAAATTAATTAAAATCGAATTAATTATATAATACGACATATCAACTGTGGATAGACGACGAACATGTATATCCTTTTATGTTAGATATAGAATTTTTGTGCTTTTTTTAATTACTAACGTTAATAATGTTTTTGAGATGATAAAAAAATAATAATAAAAAAATAATAACACATAAAATCAGGATTAGTAATAGAATATATATAAATATATATATATATATATATATATATATATATATATATATATATATATATATATATATATATATATATATATATATATATATATATGTATATATATATATATATATATATATATATATATATATATATATATATATATATATATATATATATATATATATATATATATATATATATATATATAAATATATATATATACATAAAATAATAGGATTTATATAAAAAAGCTTTTATATGTAAAAGCTTTAATTTTATGTTTAGTATTTTTGTGGAGTAAAATTGATACTTAATCATGTTGGAATTTTATTTGCTTTACGTATGCTATCTGTGTTTTTACGGTTAATATCGAGCACAGCAATTAAAGTTAGAGAAATTCGTCAAATTTAATTGGATTTTGTTGTTTTTATTTTTTGAATTAATAAAATGTAGGTTTAAATTTAATTTGAGGTAATTGAAAAAGTAAGTTTATATAGGTAGAGTGTATATGTAAATTTAGGTTCATTAAATCACGTAAAATTACATTAACCGTTGCATATAAAATAAAAATTATTCAACCGTAAATTTTATGAAATAATTAAATATAAATATCGAATATTACAATAATTATATCGAGTTTGGTCGGGGTCCGCCTCTTTATAATAATTAAAAATCATTTTAAATTAATTTTTACGTATTTATAAAACTAAAAAAAAAATTAATTAAATTTATTTATAAAACATGCAATTTAGCTTAATTTATAAAAAACATTTACGTATTTAAAAAAAATTTAAAATATAATTTTGATAAACAAATATTCAATAAAATAGAGTTATCGGATTTTTTTTATAATAAATTAAGTTTTATATTTTATTTATATATTTATTTATTAAATTACTTTAACTGAAATTTGATTGTAATTTATACAAGAAAATAATATCGAATTATTTTCTTAAATTTAATTGAGTAGATTTAATGTGCTTATTTATTTGTTTGTGTCTTTAAATTGAGGAAATGGTTGGATTATAATTTGGTGCCTATCGACTTGAATGCTATATCATGTGGTATTTGTCTAAATTCTTTAAAATCGTCTTAATTATCGACAAACTATCAATTAGCAGCATTATCGACGTATCTATAAAATTTACAAGAATTGATTAGCAAATAAAATGAAAAAAAAACGATCAATATTTTCCACTCGACCCGGTGTCGCAAAACAGTCTTGGCAACTTAACCCTTTCGGGGCTGGAATTATCACTCTTAGAATAATTTTAGCGCCCAAAAATTTATTTTTGCCTAGAATGTAAATTTACCACTATTTAGCAAACAACTCCAATTTGTTTGCTATTTGTCGAGTTTGTACTAGACTAGATTCAAATCTTTCTAATGGATGTTTTTTATTCCTTTAAAGGAAAGAATGGAAAACTAATGACTGGACGGTAGAATATTCTAGAATAACCTTATTTATAAACAGAATACTTTTTGGGCACCTCCATGAATTTAATTTTCTTTTAAACACATTTTTTACGTCCTTAAAGCTAGAAGAGCCCATCCAGCAGACTAATAATACGCAAATAAATGCTCTATTTCAAAAATTTAGGGCTTCCTCGTTTCCAACTAAAACAATGGGTTCTGCCAGCTTTACAAAAAGTTATCAGAACGCGCAAAATTATTTAAAAACAATTAAATGTTAATTTTAGGCTAATTAAATGCCCAATTATAATTTTTTTCGGTTCGTTCGGTCTAGAAAAAGCGTTAGGTTTCTCCACTTCAAAGGTAGCAGAACCGAAATCGAACATCGGAATTTTGTACGCAAAACAAGACTACATATTATAATTTTTGGAATACGAGTATATTGGAATAATCAAATGCTCCATTAATTCTGCATTACTGACCTCTGGATGTAATCGACTCGATTTTTTTTCCGTAAGTCAGAAAAATCGAATGATAAATAATTGTCACTAACTTCAGACGTTTTAACCTTCAATATTCCCTATATTTTGACATAATTTTCAATTGTCTCGTGTCACTATAGTGTGAACAGTACTTAATTTAAAAATTGATTGGGTGCTGTACACCCAGGTCAGAAATCGTGATTTACTTTCATGGGTGTTTTACACTCAGATTAGACCCACGTTTACACAAACACAGGTAATTATTTTTTCCATAATTTTTCAGTAACTTTATGCATTACACATATATTACATAAAATAGAATGAGGTTTTACGAACGAGAGCAAGGTAGGCTACGCGCCATACTGACAGAAATGGATAGCGAGGTGGAATCGATTGGTGGTGATGTAGAAAATGAGGACAGTATGGAAATAAGAAGGAATTATCAATCAGATACTGAGCAGGAATTGAATTCTGATACCGAAAACCAAGCTGAAAATCCAAACGCTGTTGGGTGTGTAACGAAATCCCGGTTTGTCAAAATCCCGGTTTTTTATATAAAAAATCCCGATTTTTAGGAAATGCCGGTTTGAATTTTTAAACTTTGACGTGGGCAAATGGGACTCTTAAATGATTTTTTGACAAAATTCAAAAATGAGTTTGCGATAAAGTTCTAGAAAATCACTAATAGGGATGGAATTTGGCCATTTCTTAACAGATTTTGTTGAAATTCGATACATGCAATGGAAATGTATTTCTAAAATGATTTTTTGATAGAGTTCTAAAATATGGGTATCGCTATGGAACTAGGCCATTTTTTAACCGATTTAGTTGAAATTTAGTGAAATAGTTTTTCTGGGATCGATATAAAATATTGCATTTCAAAATGTTGCAATTACAAAATGTTGCAAGTACAAAATCTTCCAACTACAAAATCTTGCATAACAAAATGGTGCAATTATTTTTCTGTTTAGTAGGTGTCATTAATAGATTCTATATAATCCGCACCAACGTGCGGCAAGTAGTGTGACATGTTTGCTGATCCCGGCTCCTATGTTCCCCGCAGTTCAAATCTAAAGCCCCTCGGAAGCTAAATGGGGCAGCCACCTCCCGCGTACCAGTGAGAGTTATCGAAACCATCAACCTCTACAATTATTGCATTTCAAAATGTTGCATTAATAAAATATTGCTTTAAATATTAAAGTCGAAATTCGACCATAAATTCGATTAAAAGAAAGTCGATGTTTTTTCTTTCGACTATATTTTTGCGACATTTTTATTTTAGATCAATAATTTTTCGATATTTTATCATTCGACAATTTTGTTTCGATGTTTTCGGAAACGGTCAAATGATCCTAACCCTCCTTTGACACTTTCGTCCCTTCGACACATTCAGTACTTCGGCTACATTAGGCCCTTCGATCCTTGTCACATTCGGCTTTTGAACACATTTAGCCCTTTAAAATTCGGTTCTTCGTACCCATTCCCTGTCAGTCTAGAACCCTATCCTATACTCCCGCTCCTATCGATTTTTCAATTCCCATAAACTACTTTCGATTTTTAAATTACTATAAAATATTTTTTTTTTCAAATTACGGAAAGAATCGATGGAAGAGCAGCGACCCGACTTATATAATCCCATCCTTCACTCCCGCGTTTATCGATTTTTAAATTCCTTTGAACTGATTTTTTTCTAACTCAAAAGTCTAACCTAAAAAGTAAAGGATCGGGATATATAAGTTGGGTCGCGACCCAACTTATATATCCCGATCCTTTACTTTTTTACTGTGTACGGGTTTTACGGTTTTAGTTTTGTTATAGTCGTTTTTTTTTGAAAAAATTGGAAATGCAATTTCCATGTTTGAAAACCATCAAAAACTATTAATTGGATTAATTCTAGAGCGGGTGTCAACATATGGCGTTGTTATTGTAATTTGACTTTGATTTGAAAAAATAAGAGTTCAGTTTTTTTTGATTGCGATTCCGATAAAATAGCACCGACTTCACGAAACCGACAGTCAGGGCGACTTCGCAGTCTCGGTTTTTTCTAGTGAATTTTTGAGCAAGGTATCATATTTTTATGTTAAACTATTATTAGTCCGGCCGGCCCGAATTAATAAAATTTATTTTTTTCAAAGTCAAGACAACCGAGAGATTTTGAAAACCGGGATTTTGAAAACCGCGATTTCGTAGTACACCCATGCTGATACATATACTGGAAAAGATGGAACAAATTGGAATAAAACTCCTTTTGTTCAAAGCGGAAAATATATTTACAGTAGTACCAAGACTGATACACCGCTCTAAAAATGTAAAATCTCCAGAACAGAGTTGGAACCAGTTTTTTTGTGAAAAATACAATTTACACGTGAAACACGTATAAACACGTGAAACACGTGACTTTATTCTAATTGCTATATTTTCGTGGTTTACATAAATCGTCACAAGCACTCATGTTCTAGATCTATGGACACAAAATGGCATCGGATTGGAAATATTCCCTGCAGAAATGAGCCATGTTCGGTTTCAATTTCTGATGCATTGCATTCGATACACGCACAAACATAAAATTGTATACTATACTTCTTATAAGTATACGAAAACTTCATGTCAAGGGCCAGGGATTTTGAACAAAATCGATCCCCTGGTGTTTCCAAGAAGGATTACACAGTGGAGCCTGACGGTTATTTGTAATGTTTTGCTTAGTCACATTGGTTCAGCTTACATTTCGGAAAACATATCACTTCATGTACCGTGAAGGACATTTCGATACCACGAGTTTTTAGCACTAGAACACCATTCCACAAGCTATGGAGAAGAGATCTTTTTAAAATTTTTAAATGTTAAATCAATTAAAGAATTAAATAAATAAATAAAAACATTAAAATACCTCCGGTGTACCTCAAAGTAAACATATTGGGCCATGGATCTCCACAATTACCCAAATGGGATCACCGCAGTAAATCATACTTTTGAGGTCCTACTCTTTAGATGACCTTAAAATTCTTAAAACCGTGGATAACATCAACGATACTCACAAATTTGTTTGATTCCACATAAATAGTGACCTGGATTTTTTTCCCAGAGGTAATTACAATTATGACCTTTCATTTAAACTACTTTCCAGCTATGACACTTTTATAAAAGTATTGTTTTATCGAGTTTTCCCGATTGGAAAATGAATTTTTCCGAACAGTAATAAACTGTGAAATTTGGGGTTATTCTGGGTGACAGCCCAGGGCAGTAATAAACTAGTTTAATATTTAAGTTGCATTGATTTATTGATAAAACAACAAAACAACTAGTTTAGCTTATAGAAAAAATAGTTTCAACTGAAAAATATCGGCTGATAAATTTTGGTATAGATAGGAGATAGCAAAGACACTATCTGCATTATCGATTTTTTTTTCGCAAACTCTGTTGTTTGAAATATTAAAGTTTATGTACATTGATTTAAAACATTTCAGCATTTCCGGTATACGACAGTGTTGTGCCGTATAGTCTACACCGCGTAGATAATTAATATTCTACATGTGTAGATAATGTATGTAGAAAATTAAAATAATGGTGTCGACAATGTAGACAATGTCGAAAATTATTATTTTTCTTTACGCTAGATTGTCTTTGTTAAATAAAATCTAATATTTAGTTTTGAAATATTAAATCTAATAAATGCCAAAATAAGACCGAAGGATTTAGGAGCATATAACGCCTACTATGCTGGACCATCCAACTCTGTTGGGTGCTACTGTTTCATTTCCAGCCATGAATTTTCGAGACGTTTCGCTCCTGCTTTAATTGTTCGTTTTAATGTTACAGATGGTCGTCCGATCCATTCCAGACATTCTGGTTATGTCAATCTGGGACTTCCTCAGTGTATAGTCAATCCATCTCCACTTGTGCTTTCGTATTTCGATGCCAAAGACTGCTTCACTCTTTTGCCTATAAAGAGTTTAACATTTGTTATTTTGTTGAACAATAGAAGCACCTTAGCTTGGTGTTGCGGGATAGAGCAGACGTTTCTTTAAATCTGCATCTGATATCTTCTTTGCGTTAGAGTACATACAACCAAGGTATACAAACTCATTGACCACTTCTATTTCTTCCTTGTTGATATAAATCGGTTTGGATATTGGGATGTTTAGTTCAATCGTCTTGGTTTTCCTGATATTTATTTTGAAGCCCATTACTTTTGCTAGATCTGATAGCTTCTGTACTTTATGTTGCATTCCGGCATGTTGTGTTAGCAGACACATTGCTTCTGAATAATTCAGAACATTGAGTTTCTCCGTTAATCCCACTGAATGCCGTTGGGTACGCGCCATCTAATTTTATCATGACATTATTTAATACTACAAGGAACTGAAGTGGCAAGAGTATGCATCTTTGTCTTACTCCTTGGCTGTTACAGTATGATTCACTTTATTTGCCTTTGTATTAAACGCGGTAACACGCATATATTGTATGATTTTGATTAATTTCTTTGGCAAGCCGAATTCACAAAGTGCCTACAATATTGCGTTACTGTCTATTGTATCGACTACACGTGCGAAATTCACTTAGGTGCAGTGCTGAATTCCATTCGTTGGACTACTCCATTATGATGCGTGTTGTGTTAATATTATCGGCACCACTTCGCCCTGTCTGGAGCCAGCTTGTCCCTTTTTTATTTTCAAGTTGTCTGTGGTAGTCTATCTAAAATGAAAATTGTTAATATCGTTATGGTTGTGTTGAGGGGGGATATACACCGCAAATATTTGCATTCTCTCAGGTTACCTTTTTTGGAAATCGTTATTGGTAGAATATTGGTAAATATCCACTTGCCCATCGTACGCTTTGATGTAGTGTGTTCAGTCACCCCTTTCCATTTTCTTGATTTCTAGTGCAATATTCTTCGAATTGATGTTTAAGTTTCGACGCATTTTATTGACACATTTGCAACTTGAGTTGCGAGCGTCTTTCAATTTTCTTCCAAGTTTGATCACTGATTCAGAGTTTGCATCTGTATCCTTGGTACCCGAGTGTGTTGGTAGTTGCTTCTTCATTGGTTTGGAAGCTAAGCTTGAGCGCTTCATAGAATGCATTTCTTGTGTCCGCATCTTTTAATCTGTCGGTGTTAAATTTTTTCTTAATTATGAATTGTGATATTACCGATGTTGGTGGTCACTGTGAATGGCTGGACCTCTTAATTGCTTGATATCTTGTAATGGTGTAATCATTATACATAATTTGTTTGGGCTCTTGTTTTGCCATCAATTGTGTTCATAAAACTAATCCTTGGTTGTTTCATCTGCGGCTTCTGTTGGGGCATATCACTGAATTTTGGATTTTGTGTTTCGTATTTTTGAATAGACTCTTGCTAAGATTATTTGGCTTTTAACAGTTTTTCATTTCATTAGTGCTGTTAATATATTATTGTGTCTGGAGGTAATTTCCTTCGCTTGTGTTTACTTTACACTGTTTTCCATTTCACTTCTCTGAGGCCAAGAATTTCGATTATGTAAAAGCTTCATTTCAATTTCTCGAAGAATTGTAATTCTCAGCTAACCTGAACAAAATGGATATCGCTTACATTAAAAAGTCTCCATCTGTGATCTTATTCAAGTAAAGATTAATCACAGTTATGAACAATCAGTTGTGCACAAGGTCGTCGTGTGGCCGATATTTCTATAGGCAACATTTTCTAATATTTTTTTAAAATTTAGGTCGATACAAAACCAAAAACTCAAAACACTAAAACCAAACAAAAACTCTTTTCTAGTAGGAGTTATGTAGTAGCCCCGACTACGTTGCTCAAGAAACGAACGGTAAAACCAGGAATAAAGTATTCGTTTCGAAAAGTTCATGATAGACAGAGAATTGAATTGGCATACATAGAATTCATCCTTGGGTGATATGTATTCGTAGCACTCAAGCTTATTGCACTTTTGCTGTCGCAATTAAGCTTGATCACATTCGATGTATCTGGAAAAATTATGCACTGTAATTTGTTGAGCCAGAAGCCTTCTTGTGTCGCTGCTACCATAGACATGTTTTCTGCCTCGGTAGTTGTCAAAACCACTGTGCATTATCGTTTCGAGTTCCACGATATTGGTCCTCCCCGTATCACAAATACATATCCGGTAGTTGATCGTCGTGCTTCAGGATCACCCGCCCAATCTGAATCACAGTATCCAATCATATTTGCATTGCGATTTTTGCTGAATTCCTATTTAACACTTGATGTATCCTTCAAAAACCACATCACGCGTTTTGTAGCATTCTAATGAGCCATTCCTGGATTCTGACTCAATTGACTTAATTTGTTGACGGCATAACAAATATCTGGTCTTGTGACTTGCGCTGCATAAGGTAGACTACATATTGCCTCTTCTTACGGAATGTGTTTCATCTTTTCACTATCTTCGCCTCACCGATATCCTCCATCTGAAATTTTCTCATCAAATTTTTCTTTAGCTCAGCCATTAAATCCAAATCATTGGAAAATAATATGAGATCATCTACGTATACAGCGACTATCGTGATCTTTTCAGCTACCGATGATTGCGTCGTACCGGAATTCTTCAGTTGATTGTCCAGATTTTGATTCCAAATGCGGCTGGCTTGTTTGAGCCCGTACAATGATTTTTAAAGGTGACAAACTTTTTTTCCATATTGTTAACATTCTGGCTGGAGAAATGCTGTGACTGCATCCATTTCGTGAATCTCCAAATCATAAAAAACGCTAATAAAAAACGAATCGAGCTGTATCTCACAACTGGAGAGTCCGTTTCTGCCCGGTTTCTGCGCAAATCCACGGATCACCAGTCTCGCTTAATGTTTTATAATTCTTCCGGCAGCATCGCGTTTCGTTTTAAACACCCATTTATTACTGATAGGCTTTTTATTAACAGGCAGATAAACCAACTCCCAAGTATTGTTTTCCATTAAAGATTGATATTCGGATTCCATGGCTTGCTTCCACAAATCCGAATGTATACTTTGTAATGCTTCATTTACTGATGATGGATCTTCACACAAACTGTCCGCCTCGAAATTAGTATGGTCCACAAAATCAGGCATTCTTAAAGTTTTCGGATTACGTGTTGAGGTTCTGCTTGGTTGTTCAGCTATTTGGATACTTATTGGTGGTTGATAGTCATCGTCTGAGTTTGTATTAAAGAATGATTGTTCATCCGTACAGTACGAATCGTCAACATTACCATCTGTACTAACTGGCATTTGTTGTTGAGTCTCTTCTTGCGGAACCATTTCCTGAATCTGAACAGTGTCATCATTTGTTATCTCATGTGGGTGAGTATCTGTATTCATTAGGCTTTCTATTTCATCTACTTCTGGAGACATATCAAACAAGTTAATAATGTCTTCATTTAAAAATACCTGATTGAGAAACTGGTGTTCTATAAAAACAACATCCCGTCTGATTAATACAGTTTTTTTATGTGGATCACTCGATATGCCTTAGATTCTTCACTGTATCCTATGAAAATACACTTTTCTGATTTCTGATCCAGCTTGCACTTTTTTTGTTTCGGAATGTGCGCAAAACAAATACAGCCAAACACACGCAAATGTTTTAATTGTGGTTTTATTCCAGCCCAAACCTCTTCTGGTGATACTGAATCCTGCATTCGGTTTGGTGAACGATTTACCAAAGATGCTGCTGTGTTTGCAGCTTCTACCCAGATGTTTTTCGGAAGATTGGCCTCAATAAGCATACACCTGACTTTTTCGATAAGAGTTCTATTCATCCGTTCACACTTTCCATTTTGCTCGGGCGTGTAAGGTGTCGTTTTCTAATGTTTGCATCCATCTTATAATTCTTTTCCGTTGTCGGTGCGTACAATTTTTATTCTTTTGTTCGTTTGGTTTTCAACGAAATTCTTCAATTCCACAAAACTGTTAAACACTTGAGATTTAAACTTCAAAAAATATACGAACATTTTTCGTGAAAAATCATCCTCGAGGACGAGGACGAAGTTCATTCGCTCGCTTTCTACTTTCTGGAAAGGGTAATTGGGTTTGCTTACCCCTGACACACATTTCACATTTTTCGTTGTTATTTGTATTCACAAGATTTATTTTTAAATGATCCTGTAATTTTTTCATATAGCCATCACTCATGTGGCCGAAACGTCTGTGCCACAACTTTATATCTTCTCGCAGATAATATGACGTATGGATGTTAGGGCTTTCCATGTCTAATTTGTGAATCCGATTTTTTAAAGTAGCTGTCGCCAACAACTCTTCATTAGAATCATAAACTCGACATCCACGCTGATCAAAAACAACACGCTAGCCATTTTTTACAATTTGACTTATTGACAGCAAATTTGACGACAAATCCGGAATGTGTAAGACATTTGATATGTTGACCTTTGACACTTCGTTATCAACAATTAAAGACAACTTGCAATCACCGATGCCTGTCGCATAAATCTTTTGATTATTGGCTGTTAGTACCTCTGCATCTGATGCACCACGAATGAAATTAGTCATCAACTGATCATTGTGCATCATATGTGCCGATGTTCCTGAATTGACGTACCAATCCTCATCATTTAATTTATCATTCGCAGAGAATATACTTAACAACGACCTTTCACTATTTGGTTTAATTTGATGTTGTTTAATTTGATGTTAGGGCAATAGCCCGGTTCATTGCAATTGTAGCAACGCGTAGGGTTCTTGTAATGTGTTTTGTTGTTCGAAAAAAACGCGGTATTTTCTTTTTTATTCACTTTCATGATCATTTTTCGCATTAGACCCACCTTTCTTGATAATCTTTTATCTTTGAATGCATTTTTTAATTTCTCCCAAACTTCTGTTGACTAATCAACATTATTATTTTGGTTCTAGCCTTTGAGTCTCTACTCATACTGTTAAAGTTAGCCGAAAGTTTCCGGCCGAAAGGTAATGCAGATAGTATCTTTGCTATCCCAGCCGACAGATGATAATGCAGATATTGGTTTTGCTATCCAAGTAATGCGTCCATTGCTATCCAATTTGCATCCATTTAGCATCCATTTTGTTGAAAAATTCTGAAGGGGATGCAGGGGTGTAATTTTGCAAAAATTCGCTAATTCAATATATCGAAAATGCATTGAATGGCCTGTCGTTCAAGATTAACGTGCTTTGTTATTGAAGCCACTATGGTTATTTTGGTAGGCCATAATGAAAGTCAACTTCGGCCTAATCTGAAGTTAACCAACATTATGGCCTATCAAATAACCATAGTGCCATCAATGACAAATCACGATAACCTTGAACGACAGGCCATTCAATGCATTTTCAATATATTGAATTAGCGATGAATTAGCGAAATTGTGCTAAATTACACCTCTGCATCCCCATCAGAATTTCTCCACGATTAGGCCGAAGTTGACCAATATTATGACCTATTAAATAACCATAGTGCCATAATGACAAAGTAGGATAATTTTGAACGACAGGCCATTCAATGCCTTTTCAATATGATGAATCAGCGAATTTTTGCAAACTTAAACCCCTGCATCCCCTTCAGAATTTCTCAACAAAATGGATGCGAAATGGATGCAAATTGGATAGCAATGGATGCATTGCTTGGATAGCAAAACCATTATCTGGATTATCATCTTTCGGCTGGGCTAGCGAAGACACTATATGCATTACCTTTCGGCTGGTATAGCAAAGACACTAACTGCATTACCTTTCGGCTGGAAACTTTCGGCTAGCTATAATAAGGTCCAATTTTCTATGTGAAAACTTATATTTAGCGCACTATTTTTGCGTATAATTACCTCGGGAGCACTATCCATTTCAAAGGGAAATTTTAAATTTCCTTTGTTTTGTACAACCCTTAAACCATTAGAAATTTAATCTTCCAATAAAAATTTAAAACGCAGCAAGATGATTTATTTTTTATAACGTCATGCCAAAATAAATGTTAATTGATATACGAGTATTTCAGGTCGTTAAATGTTTGTTTTATGAAAAATTTATTTTTTCATTTTTATGGTATAGCGACATCAGTGAATAAATAGCTACAGTTTCAATAGAAATTTCCCTTCGGCGCCGGATAGTACTCCAATAAACACGGCTATTAAAACACGGCTTTTGACGCCATTTTTGAATATGATTTTTTGAATCACTTGTTTTATATTTGTTTCAACATCGAAGGTTAGGTCACAGATAAGTATACACAGATCGGTTTTTGTTTACTTCAGAAAAAACATGCACGCTCGGAAATTGAGTCAATTAAATTTACTCAATTAAATTTTATAAATAATTACGTAATAAATGTTTAGATAATTTAAGGTTTATATCATTTTATAATATTTATTGTACTATTATTATTATTATTACCATATTATTATTTTGATATTATAATATATTTATATATATATATAAAAGGACAATATATAACAAAAAATTTGTGAACATCGTAAAAAATTCTAATTTTTATAAACAAAATAAAAAAAAATATTTATATATATCATTAACATAAAAATAAAATAATTATATGTATATATATATAAATAGCTACTAACAGTTAATGTTAATACATTTAATATATAAAATAAATAAGTAAGTAAATTAAACAGCAATTTGGCAATTTTTATGTAATATTATAATTATGTACCTAGTTAATGATTTTTAATTTTTACGGGGATAATTTATAATTTTATATAGCTTTGTGACGTATGCAAAAGAGTTTAGCGCGCGCACGCCTTATACATACAGGGACGTGTTGTACATATAAAAAGTGTTGTGCAGTTTTGACTTACCAACTCCGGGATACGGTTGCATTCCGGTATAGGCAGGATGTTGTAACGCTGCCTCACTATTTGGAAGTCCTTGCGCAGGAATTGATAAATGTAATGCAGCTGAAAATATAACTTTTTAATTTAAATACAAAAAAAGAAAGTACAAATTTTTTTTAAACGTAGAAATATAAGCATTTCTAAGAGGTAGGATTTAAAAAGACTTACTTCCAGGATAAGTTTGTGGTATTCCATTTGTGTATACGGCTTCGGTACCACCCGGTTGGCCATTTGGTGTTTGCGCGGCCATATTAAAAGCAGGCATTGTTGGTGATGGTAACGATGGAATTGTACCGTTAACCGGTTGCCCGGTACCATTTAATGCATGAGGTATTTGTGTTGCTAATGCAGCCATTGGATTTATGTATGTACCCTGAGCGGTGGCAGCGGCCATTAAAGCGGCTTGTTGCTGTTGCGCGTATGCACCGTATGCACCAAATTGATTAAAAACAAACGGATTTAATAAATTCATATGGCCAGCCATTTGTTGCATTCGTCTTAATTGCCTCTCCTTTTCTGTATCAGCAAATTTAACAACTAAGCTAGAAGAAGCTCCCTGCAACGAAATAAAAAATTTACACAAAATCAATTATATGAATTATTATCAAATCTCTTATCTAGATATATAATTCTTATAAATAAAATATCATTCAGTCCACCTGTTGAGCCCGCTCTCAAAAAATACATTTAGTTATAATAAAAATACTTTTTTTTAGCTATAGAACATAACTATTGTATATATCGTGTTGAATATACAAAAAAAAAAAATAAAAGGAAGCTAAAATGAAAATTGAAAACTACACGATAGCGAAAATTGTTCAACATCTTTCTAACTGTTGCGCCTAAAAAAAAGTAAAATAAATTTTATGTTTCTATATGTAGTTTTGTGTCTACATACTCGAATGTATATTCAATGTAGTTTGCCTAACTATTTTACCCTGGTACAATTAAGGAAAGAGTTATGATTATGTGGATGATACCTTGCATCGGTAAATGTTCGATGTTCGTCGACATCCGACATAAATTATGATTTGATGATCGATATAAAATAAAAATTTCTAAATTTATTTCCCGTACTGTATATACATAGTTTTTACTTTTTATACTCGTGTATTGTGGTTCGGTGCATTTAAGTCGAAAATAAATAATAAAAAAAAGCTTCACATAGCATTTAAGATTTAAACACGATAGTTATGTGATTTGAAAATTTAATTTTCAGAATGTTTATGCTTTTTCTGTGTATGTATGTGTGTGTGTGGTGTGCTGTGTGCAGTATACATAATAATGTTTATATTTGAATTTGGAAATAATCTTTTTAGCTATTATTTTTGATAAATGAGGGTAAATTGTTTATACGGTTATCGTGTTTTTCACCTTAATTCATGCGAAAAATATGAAAATGAAAATTGGAATATGTATGAATATGTACATGTATGGTGTATGTGCATGTTGGAGTATATATGGAGATTTGGATATGAATAAATATATCTTTTTTTTTTCGTGGTGGTGGTGGTGGTTGTGGGCATTCTACCATATCAAAACGGTGGGTTTATATATAGCTTCATTTGGAAATGAGAGATTTTATATTGGTGATTGTATAGGGAAATTTATGGTAAATACCTTTTAAGGTTAGGCAGAATAATATATGGCGGGTATTAAAGATGATACGTTGTATGATTTAAAATTGGATTATAATTATGATCGACTTTGGGTTCGGCTTTTTGGGTTCTAAGAAAGCCAACGACTTATTTTTTGATAGATTACTCAAGTACTAATACCGAACAGTAGAAAGGCATGCAAGGAGGTTAAGTCAATTTTAGTGTGAATAGGGTTTAAAAGAGATTGACAGACAATTTGTTCATTTGATAACTTTTGAATAGAAATTAGTCTTCCTCAAAAATAATTTTGTTTATCTTAAGTTTATAAGGTTTAGGAATATTTTTATGTGTTTCCTTATTAGTATCTGGGGAAATTTACAATTCTCAGTACAATATCAAATTTGAAATTTACCTTTGAAATTACCTTTTTCGTTTTACAATTAACTTTAAAATTTCGTATTTAGTTTTACATGTTCATCTCGATTTATACATCGAAATATTTTAAGTGTGGTAAAAGTACTGGAGAATTGTGTAAAATGAAAGCTATAGATAGCTACCTCCCGAACCTGTTCATTCTTTGTAAAAGTAATATGTGGATAACTTTTTCAAATTAAGTGTTTTATAAATAAAAATCTTATTTTATATTTTTGTCCACACGAGTCTTCATACAAATCCTAATTTAAGGAACATTTCCAGGTTAGTGTAATGAAACAAAAATTTGGATTATGATGTAGTTTTATTTGGCTGGTTGGATAAACAATTTAAAATTCTATTCTAGGTCTAGGTATATCGGAACCTGCGTCCAAATCTCTTGGAATGCGTCTTAATGGCCGAATACCATTAATTTGCTGTCTTGGTTAGAAAGTACCAATCAGTTGCTATCGGAACATGTATTCTGGCGACATCTGGCGGAGGTAAGGCCAAGGTTTTTGTACTAAATCATTTTAATGTACAAATTATTTCGATTAATTTGTGGGCTTGATTTATCTTAGTTTTTTATCAGAATCCAATTGGGAATGCAAATTAGTGTGTAAAATGCAATTAAATCTATTATTTTACAATAAATATTAGTTTTTTACATTTCACTTTAATCGAAAATGCTTAATCTCGTACAATCTCACAATCAATCGAATTAAACAAAATTATAAAATTGATCCAAGTCAAATTTCGTTCTCAGAGATTTTAACTCCTCTTTGAAATTCGGCTAAAGTACCTGAAATAGCTTGTTAAATTGGTCATATAACCAAATCAAATGGAACTTCCTAACCCGAACGGTAAACTGGTTACGCAAAAATTCTTTTCAGTTTTAAGTTTGAGCGAAAATGATAAACGACCATTAACATTCCTTTCCAGAAATTGGACCTCAAGTTCGAATGACAGCTAAAGGAGTATGTTAAATTGACAGCCTCATTGGAAATTCCTATCCAGGACAGCAAGTTTTTTACAAATTTCAGTATATCAGCTTAATACGCTTTCCCAAATATTAAAACTCATGTCCCGTTACCACCTAAAATAGGATGTTAAATTGCTTATTTAGTCATCCTTATAGGAGGATTGGTTTCTAACCAAGGCAGCAAATTTTTCATGAACTTTTGTGTTCCAATTTTGATTTTTAGCGAAAATGGTAAACGGCCAGGACGGCAAATTTGGTACGAATTTTGTTATTTCAATTTTGAGTTTGAGTGGAAATGGTAAACGGCCACTAACATGCATTCACAGAAATTTTGACTCACGCTCCGACAGCACTTGTATTAGGTTGTTAATTTGCTCATCAAACCATCCTTTTTGAAATTTTCTAACCAGAACGGCAAATTTACCACGAATTTTTGTATTTCAATTTTGAGTTTGAGTGAAAATGGTAAACGGCCATTAACACGCCATCTCAGAGATTTGGACTCATAGTCCGTTAGCGCCTGTGATGGAAAACCTGTAAGTAAAATTGCTCATCTAACCAGTCTAATTGAAACTCTCTAACCAGGAGAGCAAATTATTTTATAAATTTTTGTGTCTCAATTTTACTATTGAGTAAAAATGCTAAACGGCCGTTACTTTGGCATCCTAATTGGAGCTTTCTAACTAGAACAGCAAATTTACTAGTCATTTTTGTATTCCAATTTTCGGCCATTAACACGCCTTCCCATCGAGCTATCCTTTCTCCATTGCTCATCGAGCCATCCTTTTTCAAACTTTGTAACCAAAACAATTTTTTGTAAGGCTCATGGACCATTAGCGCCTGCAATAGGTAATCTAAAAGTTAAATTCTTCATCTTACCAGCCTAATGGAAACTTTCTAACCAGGAGAGCAAATTTTTTATGAATTTTTATAACTAAATTTTGATTTGAGTAAAAATGGTAAACGGCATTGGCATCCTAATTGGAACTTTCTAGTCAGGACAGGAAATTTGTTACAAATTTTGTACTTCAGTTTTGAGTTTGAGTATAAATGGTAAACGGCCATTAACACCGAGAGTCCAGAGATTTGGACTCATGGTCCGTTAGCGCCTGTAATAGGAAACCTGTAAGTAAAATTGCTCATCTTACCAGTCTAATTGAAACTCTCCAACCAGCAGAGCAAATTATTTTATAAATTTTTGTGCCTCAATTTTGATTTTGAGTAAAAATGGTAAACGGCCATTACTTTAGCAGAACAGCAAATTTAGTCCAAATTTTTGTATTTCAGTTTTGAATTTGAGTGAAAATTGTAAACGTCCATTAACATGCCTTCCCAGTAATTTTGAATCAGGTTCCAACAGCACCTGTATTAGGTTGTTAATTTGCTCATCATCCTTTTTGAAATTTTCTAACCTTCTAAAATTTTTGTATCTCAATTTTGAGTTTGAGTGAAAATGATAAACGGCCATTATGACGCCTTCTCAGAGATTTGAACTCGTGGTCCGTTAGGTCCTGTAATAGGTAACCTGTGAGTTAAATTGCTCATCTAGCCTAAGTGAAACTTTCTACCCAGGATAGCAAATTTTTTATAAATTTTTGAATCTCAATTTTCATTTTGAGTAAAAATGGTAAACGGCCAACTCAATTTTGAGTTTGAGCGAAAATGGTAAACGGCCATTAACACGCCTTCCCAGAGATTTGGACTAAGGTTTCGACAGCACCTGTATTAGCTTGTTAAAGTGCAACACTAGCCATCCTTTCCAGAGATTTGGACTCATGATCCGTTAGCACTTAGAATAGGTAACTTGAAAGTTTAATTGCTCATCTAATCAGCCTAATTGAACTTTTCTAACCAGGAAAACAAATTTCGAACTAATTTTTGTATTTTAATTAAATTATAAAAGGGGCTCAAACTTAAATTTATATAAAAAATTTATAATATTTTCTAAAATACAAATTTACAAATCAACCAAACCACGTGTTGTGTAGAAATAATGAGATTTTTATTTAAACGGATGACATCTCATAGCAAAAATCCCGTAGTCGTGCATTGTTAGCATTAAATGGTTTTAGTTAGGAGACTCAATGATCAACTTCATATACTACCAGACAACCTAGACGTGAGTCACGATCCCTAGGGAATGGCAGATAATGGCAACCCAAATTCGAGTAAAAAAGCTTACTTAAATTTGGTTGGCCGTTCCCAGAGATCGTGTTTCAGATCAGGCTAGTACAATAAGATGGGCATTGAGTCACCTAACGAGCCACTCATCTAACCAGGCTATTTTGCTACGAATTCTGTTCTTCTAGATGTACTGATATCATTTTTAAACAAATTTGGATGGCCATTATCGGTCATTTCTGGACATTGTCATTCAAATCTGCCTATTACATGAAGTTGGTTATTGAATCATCTAATTAAAACTTTTTAGTGCAAACAATGGACGATTTCGGGTTTTTTGCTAAACAAGTTTATTTTGTAGGTGTACCCGGCTATTTCTGGAGATCGTGAATCAGATCTGGCTAGTACATGACGTTTATCATTGAGTCACCTAACTAAAACCTGCAAATGATCATTCAAGAAGTTCTCACACTGCTGTCAGAAGGGCAAGAATGTCTCATACAATACCACAAGACAGCCAGTTCCGACAATTCGCTCACTTCTACGTAATTGGCAGCACGTAGGCGACAGAGTGACGACAACATCTTTTGACGACAGAATATAGTCGTTGTTTAAGACGAATCTAAGACGAACTCGACCGCAGCTTCAGACAACACAACCTATTGCTCAACCTTGATGAATGATATTGTAGCAAAAGCACAAGAAGAAGCTGCCAGTGCAAATGAAGAGGTTTCAGGTTGTCAACATGGTTTTCCATCGCGAATGACAGTTGCACCAACGTCGCTTCAACACTCCAACGTCGAACGAAGTTGCAATGATGTTTGCGAATGAAGACGAAGAACCGTGATATTCGAATCAACCCGCGAAATACGGTTGATCCAGCTCAGCAGTTTGTTAAAATTAACCATTTAAGCCGTCTTCTGAATCAAATGACTTCAATACTCCTTTTTCAGTATGGGAACTAGGATAATAGTTAAATATACTTGTGAAGCATATGAAGGAACACAAAGGAACCCGGTAAGCTTCAGTTCAATGTAGCGTCCATATCAATTCGCCAAAATATTTTCAACCCAATTTTGAGATCTGGCATATTGACGCAGTAGACTAATGTCAGGTTGAACTACATTAGGCCAACCCCATGAACGGTGCAATGATGTAATGCCGATCTTTGCTAAATGGGGTCCACCTGATCTGTTCGTCTCAACTTAAGGACAACTTGGCTCCGAAAGAAGGGACAGCTGACCGACCAGACTTGGTAGCGCGAGTATTTAAAATCAAATTTAAGGTTTTGATGAAATCTTCGGCATTTTAAAAGCTTTGTGCTAAGATGCCAGACGTGAACGAGAGTTCTCGACTGCACGAGAACGAAAATCGGCATGCATGGAAAACGATCATTGGCCAAAGAAATTTCCCAGATGAGGAATTGGAACGCTACATATGCTGCTTCTGCAATCCATCGAGTACACTAAATTTGTGGATCACGTTTTTCCTCGATATGGCTCTCAATTTCAACATAAACCATTTAAAGCACGATGCTAAAAGTTTGGCACTTCACGACTTAGGAGATAATTGCGATGCTGAACGTCAAACGTGGTTGTTTACGATAGACATTTCTCTACACTACATTGCTGGCATTTGTGCGAGGTCGAGGAAAACGACTACGATAGAATTACTGGAACGTTGCTAAAAGTAGGCCGAACATTTCACAATGGATTTAAACTGCCTGTACTAATTTTTGATACATCAGTGTTACCGATGCGCTTGAAGTCTCTAGAAGCAGAAGATCTCTTCACTCATCATCATCGATGAAAGCACAATGCTTACCAACGACGGATTACGGTGTATTGAGCGACTGTTGAGTATAATATCTCAAATAAATGTTAGTGAGTTAGTGTAATTTTAGGGAATGCCTCTATCAATCGATCTTATGCTTACTTCAATTTTTTTCAATTGCTTATTCGCTTGGGATAGTGGAATAAAGAATGTTATAGCTATATAGTTTCGGAGCCAACAATCATATGCAACTTACTAACCATCCATTTGCTAACTTATTCAACTACTACTATTAGCTTATTACTTCTCTCTTTGTTTTCTCATTCTGGATGTAGGCGTACTTCACTCACCATTTATATGCAATTTTCCATTGAAGGTCGATGACACTTTTGAAGCAAAACCAGCTTATATTCTTTAAGTATTGCGAATTATTTTCTTGTCAAATTTCATTTTCCTCCAAACTACCAAAAGGTATCTCTGAATGAATTTTATCCCATGCAAGGCGGCCGAAAAGGAAGCATAGCTGCAGTATCAAGTGTGGTATGATAGGTTTGATCTTCTATATATCCATTTAGGTATTTTCTAATCTCATGCTTCCTGGTTATGCTAAAGATTTGTGGTGGTTAGAATATTATAACCAAATATTCTATTCGCACATATCGCAAATGTAACATCTTGCAGTCTCAACGCAATTAGTGGTACAACTCTTAATCGTCTAAATGGTAAAAACACAAAACTTGGCTCGTTTTAAAATCGATACTCAAGTTGTTTAAGAATAAACGAGAAGACAAAGAGAACATTACGACGAGTATTCCAAAAGGAAAACAAAAGAGCGACACGACGAATACAAGTAAAGCAAAATAAATAAATTTATTCAGAGAAACATAAATCTTACATTAATTTTAATTCAGTTTGTCTATAACTGTCGCGCTAGCAAAACGCTGCACAAGTGCATATGCCTTTTTGGTGTTTAACTTTGCATCAATTGACATTAAATAAGCCAGCACACCAGCGAATATTGCTGGGCTCATACATTTCTACTAGATATGACGACTCCACTTCTGACACCAATTGTAGCAAAATAGCGTTATGAGACGATATATCCTTCTTAGGTGACTTATTCCACTTTAAACGCAACTTTGATGTTGTTTGCATCGCCTATAACCGAGAGTGATCAATAAATGACATTAAGACGTAGACGCACATTGAATATGAAGTAAAAAAGGCAAATAAAATGCGGGTCACCATTGGGTCACCAATGTTTATAATACACTTTGTTAAATAAAACACTCGTTGTCTGTATACTTATAACTTCGACATCGTGTAAGAAGAGTTTTAATGATTGTATGGGGCTCCCAAATTCTTAAAATAAGCAAATTTCGATTCAACAAGTGCTGGGGGCATCGTGGACATAGTAGACAGAAAAATATTTTATGTGTATAGCGTTCATAAATTCATATATGACAAACTAAATATTTAGCACAGTTATTTGTTGTGTACGTCCATTTATCATTGAAAATCTATCTAAAAAATTTCCATCATATTTCGAAACCATCCCTAATATATTATATTTTATTCAATAGGTTTTTATAAATTTTTTGATATATTTTATATTTAATTTCTCTCCGCCTCAATGAAATACCAAACCTACGTTTACTATACGACATGTGAATAATGGCAAACCAGAAACACCAACAATAATAACACAACACACAATATTCATAATGAAACACTATAAACATACGATATTTTTGTGGGTAGCATAAAAAAAAATTCTACACTTTGAATTCAAAACGTTGTTCAGTCATAGCTTTTTTTGTATATAACTATATAGTCAATATAGAATTTTTGGGAAACACACACACACACACACATACACAAAAAAGCTTTCCTCTTTTGATGTGGTTTTTCGTTTGATAAATAATATTCAATTAATTTGAATATGTTACAACATATTTTATGTTGTGTGAAAATACAACAAAAGCAACAAAATTATGCCTTATGTGTACCAAATAGCTCTTGCATACGTGTAAGTCATCTCATAAAAATATTATTTTATTTGTGGCTTTTTGGAGCTTTTTTCATTTAGGTATTTTTTTTGGTACTACATTCCAGGTTTGATTTTTTGTTTTTGTGGTGAGATTTTTATTTTGGAAAGGAATTAAATATAAAGAAATTAGATGAGAGTGGTTTCTTATTTTATTGTTAATTAAATAATGAATAAATTAAATAATTTTAATTACATTTTTGCGCTTCCTATGGCAAAAGTATTCTGTGTATGCGATACAAAATTTGTATGCGGATGGAAAGCGCACACACAGTGGCAGTGATAACATTATTAATAGAAAGGAGAAATAAGGTCAATTTTCTTATTTTTTTCTTCGTTTTAAAGATGAAATGACAATATTTATATATTTTATTCTTTTGAGCGTTTTTTGTGCTGCTTTGTACCGAATTTAATGAAATATTTGTTCAAAGATGCGCATGCGAAACATTTTAATGTTTAATAAAAAAAAAAATGTTTTCGTTTTCTCGACATTATTTTTTATCAATTTTCTTCTTTCTTAGAATTAGAATTTCGAACCGAAAATGTATTATTGATTGAAGTTTAGGCGGTATATAGGATTTTGTTGTTGCCCTTGTTATTATTGTACATACATACTGCCGTTATTAAATTTGATAAGATTCTGTTTTGTGTGTGTGTGAGCGCTCTTTATGGAAATAAAATAAATATGCGGGTTGATATTTTAAAGGAGAGAGGTTCTATCTATTTTACAGATTTCTAAGTGCATGAACAGAATTTTTATTTAAAATTTAAAATTAATTTTGGTTTTTTCTGGTTGCCATATGGTAACGTTGTAAACTTGATTGGATGTCACTAAGATTTTAATGGAAATTTTCGACAAAGTATCAATTTTATATTTAATATTTTGATATTTCCAGTTATATCCTGTAATTTAGCTTTAAATATGTTGATAGTGATAAAACTGAACTAAGGTTTTACACCTACAAATTTAAAACTGCTACTCTTATAGACGAAAATACTACAGCTCAAAATATTTAGTTTTGGATAGTATAATTTTTGAGTAAGGCAAATTACAAATTACAATTTTCAAACGCTCTACTTGGCTCAAGACAGTTAGAACAAAAGAGAAATGTAGGTTAAAATCAGTATTTTAACTATTCCTTCTAATATTCGGCGAATCCATTAGTTATCTGTCCTCTTCAATATTTTCATAATTCGATTTAGCTATTAGCTATTAGTGAAATGTGTCCTACCGTGATTTGGTTAATAGGGTTCAGTTAAAATTACGGTACATATATGCAATATTTTGTCATTAGTTACTTTTGACCGATAAGTTTGCTTATATTGTTACGATCTCCCCTATTGGTTTGATGGGCCAACAATTCAGCGTGGGCGAGACATTTATTCAACGAAAATTATGATAATTTGAGGTTTAGAAAATTAATGAATTTTTTTTGTGAGATTAGTGACATCTAGCTTTAAGTAGTAGCATTAGAGTTAATTTTATGATAATTTTGTGGTATTGTACATAGATTATTGTAGCCTGGAACAGAACCGACGAGAATGTAAATTCGAGTGCAATGAACATAATGAGTGAGTTATTTGGGAGATATAGATAAAAGTGAAAGTGAGTAATGGAAAATACGTGGTATTAAGTGTAAATGGTAGTGTGACTTAAAGATAATTGTGAATGGTAATTATTGTGATACAAACTGGATTTGACGTGGCAAATTCGCGACAATTTGTGACGGCGGTGCTATATATCTGAAATTGGGTGTAGACGATTTGACGGTTGCGGAATAAAAATTCCAGTTAAAGCAGCGTGATTTATCGAGAAGCATATTTATGGAGAAGCAATAAGGATGAGATCCGGATCGTTTTGAGTTCGAAGATTTAATAGAGAAAAAACTAGATAGTAAACGTTAGATGGTGGTGGCTGTTCCCGGAGTAGCTGGAACTTTCGATATGATGGAACTATTGGCTATGTTATAACTCTACAAATTAAACAAATAATACAAGATTTGACGCGAGAAATGAAATAAGATATTAAAGAAACCCAAATATAGGCAACAAAAACACCGAGAGGAAACTGACTGAAATGGTAGACATCATATTTGGATGGAGTGGAACTCTCAGGTCGGGAGGAACCATAAAGTTTCGTGGAACCGAGTGGTGGAAAGGAGACATCAGATAAGCAGAATCAGCTGAGCAGGTCGAAAATGATGATCAATTCAACCGGGATATTGCCACAGTTCAAGAAGAAAGAGACGAACTATTCGAGATTTTGATGCTTAACCGGAAGCAGTATCGACGTCTTATAAAGTGAACCATTTGTTAGCTGGCGGTAGCCGGAAGAGGAAGTGTTCATGGTGGGGTTGACGAAGATTGCCTGGTTTAACGATTTTGGTGCAAAAGGAGAATGCAGGTGTGGGCGAGGCAGATTACGCGGTTTTCAACACGTCTACTACGTAGATTAAACGCGATTTTTTGTGTCCCTGGCGTCGACAATGTAGAAAACGTCAACAACCTAGGAAATAACATCACGAAATTAATTCCCTTATTATTTTCCTTTTCTTTTACGTTAGACAGTCTGATATGGACCGACTCCTACGATGAAATAAACTCGGAGATGTTTTTTATTCTCTTCTAGTCAACATTAAGATGTGTACTGGTTGGTGATTTCAGTTGCGTAAAATCCAAGCACATTGGACTGGCTTGGACACACCACAACACATAAAGAATTTTCTAGTTCGTTAATATGGATTTCTTCAATTAATTCGTTCTTGCGTCATTACAGCATTGAGATGTTTTGAATAGTTCTAGCAATATTTCAGCAATTCCAATAAAAAATGATCATTGAGTGTCGTGTAAAGTTTGAATATTATTTTAAAGTGTTTAGAATCTCTACATAAATGAAGTATGAGGTTGTTAAAATATGTTCTATTGTGTGCTCTGTTTACCGAGTCCTTATTAAACGGGATACTATTTGGCACGCAGATCTCAGATAATTTTCTCAAATATTTTGAGATATCTATTTGTGAGTAGTTCCAATCAGTGCGTTCCCCAAGCTGTGGGGTAATGCTATCATCAAATGCTTTCAAAAGTAAATAGGCGAACCATTCTCTGACTAAAGCCTCACTTGGGTGTTTTTTCCGCCATTGAATAACATTTTAGGTCCAACAATTTTTAACAAGTTGAACGCAGCATAGTTACACGGCTGCAAGTTTAGGGTGTCACGCTATAATTTTTATTCCAAAGTATTAGAGCCAAATCCTGTGAAATGCACCATATCCACCAGAGATTTAGCTTCATCCCTCGATCCTCTTCCAAGTTACATTCCGGATGGAACTAACCTTACTCGTGTTGACACAATGCGATATCTAGGCACATATTTAAACTCAAACCTAAGTCGACCACACACCACCTGAACTCGCTGACAAATGCAAAATTTTAGACAAAAGACTAAATTTCCTTCTAATACAGCTGTCAGGATGTACAACACTGTAATACTCCTCACCACAACGAGATCCCAATAAGATCGCGCTTATTTTGTTTAAGACACCCAGTCGTGGCTTTTCCAGGTGGAAACACCCTGTCAGAGTGTCCCCGTATCGTGAGTTAACAATTTTTCTCGAAGACCCCGTTCATTTAAGGACCCCGGTGGTCCTCTTTCGACAGTACCTGGCGCCGCGGTGGCCATGTCCGACTGTACCGCGCCACTGCTTCCGGATGCAAGGAGGAGCTCCCCGTTGCTACTGTGCCGGTCCGAACAGCTAGCGACAGCGGACGGCAACTCTGCAACGACGCTTGGTCCCTTAAAGCGTCGACATTCTATCCGGCGTTGGATCCCACAGAGGCGCGAACATAGATAGCGAACATGCGCCTGCCACACTCAAATACAAGTGTAAACTGTCATCCACGTTCAATAGATCAAAAATGATTTGGTATTGATTTATGGGGCGCCAATAACTCGCCCTGACATGAAATGTCCATGACTATAAACAGAATTTGCCTGCTCGTCTCCACTGCACCGCCTGATTCATTTAGGGTTACCTAGAGAGTACCGCGAGGAGATACTAATCTAGGAATTCACCCCACCCCTAAAAAATACTGAAACATGTTGAAATATAAAAACCGCGGCGGTTGTAAATAGGTGATAAGATTTTCAGTGTTATTTGGGATTTCGAAATCTTAAAACTTTCAATTTTCGCACATAATTAAAAAGCCCGACTATATAGTATTTAGCACCATTTGCTGTACAGTTAACTCTCGTTGACAAAAGTTGACAAAATGTGGTAAAATTCGATGCAAAATTCATTAAATGGTGCTGGTGAATTTTCAAGTCATCCTCAGAAATAATGTTCCTACCAGGCTAATTGGTATCAGCGATTCTAATGAATCTCAGACGCGACGGGTTAACAATGGAAGAAGATACTCAAAAAAGGTTCGTAGGTTCGTTCTGAATCTAAATTACTTCGTACAAGCTATATATCTGCTTTAATGCAGTAATGCATCTGGAATTTTTTGTGATACAACTCGCAATAATTATGGTGAGCAACTGAATGCATAGAAAACTTCTAGTTTATTAAAGAAATGTTTTTCAAACTGCCTTGACTCCTTTTGAAACAAACTTTTGATAACTAGCAGGATATCTAAAATAATAGAGACCTCAACGTCAAAATCCATGCAAGTTACGCCGAAAATTTCATCCTTCATTGGATAAAATGGATTCTGATGGAAATATCATCTTACCTTAAGTATACGAAAAGTTTTTTTTATCCAAGGTGATCTTGTTATTCTTCCAACAGAACACAAAATAGATGAATTCAAACGAATCTTAAAAGGTTTAAGAATCGGAGAAGTAAGGCGTAGTTCAAAAGGCACCACCTTGTCCTACCCCAGACCTAAAAAAAAATTATATACCTGCACATTACTTAATTCGAACTATTGCAGTTAGTAAAGAAATCGTACAGAGACTAAACAACGAAACTAGGTAAAAAACGTACAGTTTTGGTATTTACCCAGAAATCTAATCTAAATAAAACTGTTCTAGCATAATCAGCAATGTGGTACACAAAGCAATAAGAATCAAGATGGCCAAGTGACGAATCTAGTAATGATCATGAAATCTTTTTTTTTATGATTTAATCTTTGCAATCTATGCTGGGGTCGAATAACTCCCAAATCGAGGACGTACGGCTATAGGTCCGATTTATGTAGAACCATAAGCACATGGCATTGCCCCATGCCAGAGACAACTGTAACAATGTTAAAAATTAGGTTTAGGTTTGACCTCGTTTGTCAGATCCATGAGAATTTCGAACTTTCTGCCTTTCTGCCAACACAATGATAAAATAAATTTAGTGCACACGCTCCAAAATCATTTAATTTTGAAACGTCAAGTGCAGTTAGCTAAATCTAATATTCTAAAAATTGTGTGGCAATAAATTTTCATATGGGAAAGAAATTTAATTCGACGCATCGGAGATCATCAAGTGTTCAGTATTCACATTTTTACATACAAAATACGGAACAGCGCTATTCGCATTCCAATTATTAGCCACAAATCTAACTTTCGTTTCAAATGTCATGAAAACTTACAAAATGACTTACAAAGATTAAAGTCTATCATGCTATCGTGACACGAAAAAAGGAAAAGCAAATCTTTTAAACCGATTAGCTACACGAATTTAAAATTATATTTTATTGTAATATCTCGAAGCGAAAACTACAATTAAACCTTATCATCATTGTAACCACTAACCACTATACATTTGTAAAAATTGTTTTAACTTTAAGTGGTTTATCTCATGCAAACATCAACCCATATTGTAATGGTAAAAATTAAATTATTTGTTGTGGCTGCAAATTAAGTAAATGACAATTGATGTTCGTATCAATTTGTATCTTATTCCGAAACTGATTGGAGAGAATTTTTTTAGAAGCCAACATAAAATATTCCACTCGGTTCTAGCCCTTTGGTATGAATTGGTTTGGTGGAAACATTTTATCAAGTACCGTACCGGAAATATGTAAGGTAGCACCATAGAGAATAATATTATTCTAGATGGATTCAGAATTTCCAGCTCATCCACTATATACGTTTGGTTAAATGAAAATATGCGTCAGTTGACAAAATAACTTGTGCGGGTATTTTAGTAAATTTATGTTGAAACACTACGCACACCCCACTCTATAAATCGTATTTTGTCAAACAGTCCACCACGAATTAAAAATGTTGTAGTTTGATGTTCATACTTTTTAAATTTAAGCAGCAGTGCATTAACAATAGAGAAACGAAATTAATCTTTATAGTAAAATCGGTTTACAGAAGATGTCACTAGAGTCGTTGTTAATTTCATTCTATTTCCATTTTAATTTCATTTCTATTTTATTTCATTCTATACGACATCTTCTGTCAACTTGCTTTACTTAGCATTGATTGTTAGTGTATTGCTGCATAATTTAAAAAATGTGAAAATCAAGCACCCAAGAGACCAAAAGTATCAAACGGATGGTCGGTTTTACTGAATATGACCCAATTATGTATCTCCCATCTTCTTAATAGTTCCCACGAAATATCATTAGTATTTTTACAATTAGAAACTTAAGTTTAACCACAGTTTTGATTAGAAGAACATCCCCAACATATATCAGACCCAAATCACACAACCCAATTAGTTTTATTTGAAAGAACAGTCAACGGGTTTTTAGAAATATGAGAATATTGCGGTTTATAACCTATTTCAAATTGCTCAATTACCTACCACGATATTAAAGTATTAGCTAACTATTCGATATTAAATGCAGTCGGTACCTGGGATTCAAAACTGGGTAAGGCGAATAATGCCATTGACGAATCTCAAGTTTACGACAATAAGTTTACCAGTTGATTAACAATCAATATTTTGAGGATAATTTAGGATTAAAAGCTAGTTCTCAAAAGAATCTACTGTGTCGAAAGATAGAAATAATGTTCCAGTGGAGTTGCTAAATAGACAATTTTCAGAGATTTCAGATGATTTTTTCAATATTTGCATCGACAAAAATATTTTGACACTTGAACTAAAACAAGCGTTCTTGATACGCAAAATACGCAATGAATTTAAAGAAGTTTGGAAGGGCCGGAAATGTCTATCAAAATGCACGATAGAGAACCTGTATGCTATCGTTCTTATAGATTTCCCCCAGTACAATTAAAAGAGGTTGGGAGGTTTTCTTTACCAAACATGGAAGATTCTATAGGAAGATTGTCAGGAAAGAAACTGTTTACCGTTGAAGATTTGGCTGGTGGCTATTATCAAGTACACGTTAGAGAGTATTTCAAAAAATTTACTTCATTTGTGACGCCGAACAGTAGGGCCGGTTCCACTTCCATTTTAATTAAAACTGACTTCTAATAAAACTGGGAATCTGAAGAAAATCGTCGCTTCTGAAAAATTCCTTTCAGCTACAGCAGATGAGGTGAGAAGATTTTTGTTAGCTACTACTTCAGATTCATACCGGATTTATCTATAATCACGTTTCCATTACGACAGTTACTTCAAAAACACACAAAATTTGATTGGTCGTCAAATTGTGAATCAGCGTTTCTAAATTGACTCGTTTGCCTTTTGATTCCGAACTGCCAGTAATTGTACCATGCGATGCAAGTCCTACGGGCATTGCAGAGGTGCTCTTGCATATGATTAATGATATTGAACATCCTGTCGCATTCGCATCCGGATCGTTAATTAATCACTTTTTATGTACCTTTACGGAAGGAAATTTCAACTGGTCACCGATAATAGTCCACTAACTCGGATTTTTCATCAGCACAACAAGATGCCTGCAATAACATCATCGAGATTACTGCGTTATGCCGAATTCCTATCGAGTTTTAACTACGAAATATTCTACTAAAAGGGGTCGGAACACACTAACGTCGAATGTTTTTCTCGTGCAACGCAGCTAGTGTTCTGTCTACAAAAAAATTATAAACGAAGAGGTAAATGAATTATGTTCTCTATCAATTTTCGAAATCTCAAACGAATACGTAAACGCGGAAGCATTGGCATCAGAAACGGCTAAAGATCCAGATATTTCTAAAATTTTGTCAAAGTTACTCAGCTCCGATGAAAGTGAAGACACAATCTATACACTCAATAACGGCATATCTTCAAGGGTCAACGAGTTTTGATTCCGAAAATTCTTCAACCTCAAATTCTTCAAGAACTTCATCATACTCATCCTGGAATTACAAGAATGAAAACACTCGCCAGAAGATATTGTTTTTGGAAAATAATAGTTCGGGATATTGAGAGGATGATAAGGTCGTGTGAAGCATGTGTCCAAGTTCAATCAAAACCGGTAAAAGCCCCACTTCACCAGTGGGAGGAACCAGCTGGAACCTGGGAAAGAATACACATCGACTATGCAGGACCCTTTCAAAATCACTTTTTTCTAATCGTCGTTGATTCAAAATCCAGATGGGCAGAAGTGCGAATCAAACGAGACGCTCCTACTACACAAACGTCAATAAATCTCCTCTCCAACATTTTTGCTACTCCTGGTTTTCCGGTAATAATGGTAGCCGATAATGCAACCATCTTTACTAGTGATCAAGTTTAAACGAATTAACTAAATTGAAATGGAATCCGATTTAACTAATGATTTGAGCCGACTGCACGAGTGCGAGCGAAAATTAAAAATTTTTGATTCGCATGCTAAACCAATAAAAACGCTTGAAAAGATGTCTCCTACATTTTTTTCCATATAAAAATTCCCCTGTGAGTTAAAATATTTTTATTTTTGCGCTACTTGGTCCGCAGACGACCAACCTACAGATATCAAAAATGTTGCTTAAAAATGAAAATGAGCAACATTTTTGCTATTTTATGACAACTATTTGTCATTGAACTTTTTTCTTGTGTTTGGTTTTGAAATGTTTTCTGAATAAACCGGTCGGGCGCCGCCGTTGCAAAAAGTTTTCCTTCAATAATCGGTACGTTAACAGCTTTGTCTCTTAATATTTCAGTTGTTTAACAACTCGAAAGATACGAGCAGCTTTTATGCCAAATTCTTCACCAATTGTGTTCTCAATACATGCACATGTTTATTGTGTTTAAATCCCGCTTTCGTGGCCGACATATTGACCAGATTTTCTAATCATCAGCATTTTTGGATTATTTATCACACAGTAATTTCTACGTACGGAATTGAATTTGATTGCTAAAACGTTAAAAACCGGTTAAAATCATCTAGATTTCTCGATGTATTACTACTTACGATTTGTCAAGCCCTGTGGTCCATCTCTTGTAAAATGTATTTGAAGCATTCGGGGCATTAACGTCGATTTTTCGCTTGATCGCTGGTATCATAAAGGAGTCCCGAAATTCGATGGAAGCGTTCAAATTTTGAACATACCTATTTGGTAACTTCATATTTCTGCAGCTGGAGTAATACAGCGATTTCAATCGTGGGACACGAAAATAATTTGAAATAAATGTTTTCACGTTTAAAATGTTTGAAATATATGGCTTGACTAATAATTGATAAATAAAAATACGCAAAAAATCTTTCGATGAAAATAAAAACACAATTGGCGTATTTTTGACACAAAAACAACAACAATTCCATTTGGCTAAAGCAAAACTTGGTAAAACTAGAGCAATTAAAAATTTTACTTAATACAAAAATTTCAATCGAATGAAGAAAACGTCAAAAAATGTAGACGAATTTTATTGAGCAAAAACTACAAGATGCTAACTTCAGACTGTGAGTGCGGGTAAAATCTCACAGTCGTGCCTTTACTTGTTGGTAGTGAAGTATATCCAACCCATGTAGGCAGAGCCACCTACGATTTAAAGAGCCGTAATATTAAATGGCGTATTTCATTTGGAGGGGACACTTTTTCTATGTTTCCATAAGAAACAATGTAAAATAACCAATTAATTAATATTTGTGAATACAAATTTAATTGAGTAATTAATACTTTTATTTTATTCAATTAAGAACATATTCAAAAAATGCATATTTAGAAATCAGCCATTATTATTTAATATTTATTTAATGGAAATAAATTAAAGAGAGGAATATACCGAAGTCAAATTTCTACCAAATAACAAAAACTACACATGTGTGCGAATTTACAAATAGTATACATTTGGGCGGAATACTGGCAACAATTGTTGCTTGATTAAAATAAATTAATAATTAAAATTAATTAAGTAAATAGTCCCATATATAGATATGGTTTTTTATGACGGCCTTGGTATGTACTTTAATACAAAAATGCCAAATGATCGGTCCCTGGGTTCGGCCATATGAATAACAAGCAATATCTGCAACAGGTGTTGCACGAAACTTCAATGAAAAATTTTGTTGCATAGAAGTCAAAATTCCCATATACAGACATGATTTTTTATAACGGCCTTGGTATGTAATTTAATACAAAAATGCCAAATGGTCGGTCCCTGGGTTCGGTCATATGAATATCAAGCAATATTAGCAACAGGTGTTGCACGAAACTTCAATGAAACATTTTGTTCTATATAAGTCAAAAGTCCCACATATAGACATGGTTTTTTATGATGGCCTTGGTATGTAATTTAATACAAAAATGCCAAATGGTCGGTCCCTGGGTTCGGTCATATGAATATCAAGCAGTATCTGCAACAGGTGTTGCACGAAACTTCAATGAAACATTTTGTTCTATAGAAGTCAAAAGTCCCACATATAGACCTGGATTTTATGATGGCCTTGGTATGTACTTTAATACTAAAATGCCAAATGGTCGGTCCCTAGGTCCGGTCATATGAATAACAAGCAATATATGCAACAGGTGTTGCACGAAACTTCAATGAAACAGTTTGTTGCATAGAAGTCAAAAGTCCCACATAGACATGGTTTTTTTGATGGCCTTGGTATGTAATTTAATACAAAAATGCCAAATGGTCGGTCCCTGGGTCCTGTCATATGAACAACAAGCAATATATGCAACAGGTGTTGCACGAAACTTCAATGAAGATTTTGTTGCATAGAAGTCAAAATTCCCATATACAGACATGATTTTTATGATGGCCTTGGTATGTACTTTAATACTAAAATGCCAAATGGTCCGTCCCAGGGTTCGGGCATATGAATAACAAGCAATATATGCAACAGGTGTTGCACGAAACTTCAATGAACAATTTTGTTGCATAGAAGTCAAAAGTCCCACATATAGACATGATTTTTGATGACGGCCTTGGTATGTACTTTAATACAAAAATGCCAAATGGTCGGTCCCTGGGTTCGGTCATATGAGTCGTTGTCGTTCCAAGTGATAATAAAAATCTGTTAGTTGTATGAAAGTTATCTAATTTGTACACTAATAAGCGACTCGAGGAGAAAGAAACAATTAAAATTTTAGTTTTGAGACGTGTTGGTATTTGGAACATAAAAACGCTGATTGGTTGTTATCATAATACATATTTTGGCCAAGCACTGGTTTTCACAGTAAACGAGTTACGTAAAACGACAAACTACACGACTAGAGGAAGCGGGGTGTAAATTCATTAATCAAATTAAAATTTCTAATGAAAATTTTCTCATGAATATGGTACGAAATATTTTGATTTCGTAATTATGTGTTATTTATCGTCCCAATTAAAATGTTATTATATTAAAATTGCAAATTCAAATTAATCATTTCGGTTTTTATTTACAAAAATTTGTTTAAAAAATATTAATGTAAGCTGATTCTTATGAGAAATAACAAAAGCTTCCCCTCTATTTAAAGCTTACGATAAAAAATGACGGATTACGGCTCTTATATCTATGTGGCTCTGTTGTAGGTCTAATTTGAGATAGAGATCTTATAAATCTGAAAACTAAATTAGTAAAGCTCGTTCGAGAAGTAATTGAAAATCGAGTAACTTTTAGTAGCTCTAAACGTAATTTAAATTAGAACCGATAAACAATGTTCACACACTAACTTTAATAATTCAATGCTTAACTTTTTTATTGAGCATGGCTTTTGTTTAAATTCAAAGAATTTAAATACACAAATTAGAGATATTAGTAAGTTTTGTCATAATACAAATATAACTTTCCAAAGTTTACCTTGGTTCTGCTTAAATCGGAAAATGTGATTAAACAAAATATTTAGCCGAAAGCTCTTATATAGAAGAGTACAAAATAAAAATTTTCAATATCAAGTTTAAAGTTAAATATATTTATTAGGCGACTGCAAAATTATGTTATCCAGATCCAAAATATTACTCAAAAATTCATATAATACTGACAAGCTTTCATAAAACAAAACGATTTCCATCACAATAAATAAACCTTACATAATAAAAGTTCTGTGCTACCTGTTTGAAAATTATGTACCATATAAAATATACGTGTACAGTTGTACATGTGTACAATAAATTTAATTAATTTACAATAAAAAATATAATTTATTTTATAGTTTTTTTAATATGTTATTGCGATATTATTGTTGTTGTTGTTGTTGTTGGATAATAATAAAACGATTCATGCATATTTAAAAACGGAGCAAAAAGCATAAAAAAGTTTTTTCATTAATTAACGTGCAATAATTTACTTTCTCGTATTATTATACATAATACCTTTATTTGGTGTATATGTGTATATTATTTATATGCTCGTGTATATACATATTTTTAAAAAGCTTAGTCGCTTTTTTGTGTGCTCTCTAACAACTTGTTGAATGCGTGTGAATGTGGTGAATTTTATTAAAATATAACACAAAACTTTTTTTTTGTGCTTTTTGTCGGCAAGAGAAAGTTTCATTTTTATTCGTTGTTTCGAAAACAAGGAGCAAGCATAAAATTTACCCAAAAAATTCTGTGGTTTTGGTAATTTTTTTTATTATTGTTGGTTTTTGTGTGTGTGTGTGTGAGCTTTTTATCGGGCTTCAAATTAAACCTATGGGTATACACAACAAACACACATTCAAAAAATTTTTTTTTTTACTTTAAATAGGTGCAGCTTAGTCGAAAATATTTAGTGTCTGTCTAAAAAAATAAAAAAAATGTTAATCCTTGAACTGCTAATGATGATGATGCGGTATGAAATTAAAACCACGCGCGAAATTGTACACCATAAACAAATCATCCCAAATTTCCGGCCTATTATTAAAGACTTGGCCAAAATATTTCACACAAGTTAGTTCTCCTCATCACATCATCCAATTACCGCAAACTTGAACGATTACCCCCCCAAAAAAAAAAATTCAAACACTTTAAATATATAAAGGGGGCGCGGCGCGCACAACAATACAAAATCGACTCGACTGATTTTTACACCAACCCCATTTTGTACGGACGCGACCAAAACAAAAAAAAAAAATCATCAAGTGCTGTTAAATATACAACAAGGCGAGAGTGAAGCTTTTTTATATTTTTGGTATTCTGTTTATTTCCAATTTAACTAATAACAAAAAAATTATAATAATAAGGAAAATTAATATAAAATTTATAGTTTTTTTTTGCCATAATACAAAATGAACAGAATACCAACAAATAAAAATGTAATAAATCATTTTGAAGGAGCTTTAAGTTCTTTTTTGCTGCTGGTTGCTTTTTGTGTATTTTTTTTGTATATTTTTGGGAAGGAGAGGGAGAAATACACTTTGAAATATTTATTAGTATTTTTTACAGTTGTTGTTGTTCGTTAAAATAGTTGCACGAAAACTTTTATTATATTTTTGTTGTTTTACATATAAAGATATAAAATATTATAGTTTTATACCATGTTATGTTTAACCCTTAAGTAGTGGGATGATTATAAATATGCTATATACGTTAGATATTGAAAGTTTTGACATGAAATTATTGTTCGTTATATGTTGAACGCATGTAGAGTTTAGTGATCTTGATAAGGGTGCGTCCATAAATATCATTTTATACTATGTGTATGACGGCGGGTTTAGTATCCTGTTAGACGAAATTAGGATCACAGGATCAGTTATTTAGAGTATCTTTTTTGGAAGACGAACGGTCAGATTTTTAATAAAATTATAAAGCACGCCATAGCTTGCTCGGCGGCTCCATGGAGCTTATTTTTAACATACATTTGAAAAATTGAAACCCAAATTTTACTATGCTCGGAAAACGGAATGATAAGAAAAAATGAATGACATGCAATTTTTAATCCACGCGTTTAATTATTTCGCAATTTTTTTTTTTTTTTTTTTTTGATGAAATAATTAAACGTGTGGAATAATGTGTTTATTAAGTCATACGATTTTAGTAAGTATTCGAAAAAATTTGAAAAGCTCTGAACCGAAAAAGCTGAACAACCTGAATATTTCGGCGCACAATATTGATAATTTAATTTAAAGATATTACGTCGCCTGGAAAGTTCCCGGTCTGACAGATGGTGCCACAAAACTAAAACCAATATGATTTGATTTTTAAATTTTACCAACCTGCAAATGATACCTGTTACAATTTCATGACATTTCGATCATTAAGTTTACAAGTTACAGCTGTTTTAGTGACGCCACTTTTGTTAATTTCAAAACAATGAAAAATGAATTTCGTGTGTTGATTAAACACGGTTATTTGATGAGAAAAAATACCGTTCAAGTAAAAACTGGTGGCTTGATAAGTGTTATCTGGATTCTGCACCAGGAAAATCAACCATCATTGACTGGTATGCTGAATTTAAAAGTGGTTGTACAACCACCATTGATGCACCACGCTTTGGACGCCCAAATGAGACTGTGACTCCAGAAAACATAAAGAAAATCCACGAAATTGTTTTGAAAGACCGTAAAGTGAAGTTGCGTGAGATAGCTGGCATTGGAAAGATATCAAAGGAACGTGTTGATCATATTTTGCACGAAAACCGGTACCGAGTTTGCTCACAATACAACATTGAATTGCTACGGCATACACCGTATTTGGCTCCCAGCGATCGTTACTTGTTTGCAGACCTAAAAAAGCTAGATGGAAAGAGATTTAGCTCCAGTGAAAAAGTGATTACTGAAACTGAAGCTTATTTTGAAGACAAATATAAATCATTCTACAAAAAAGGCATTGAAATGTTAGACTGAAGCATTGGATTTATTGTATCGCCCTAGAAGGAAATTATGTTGATGAATAGTGACCGGGAACTTTTCAGGCGATGGATTAGAGTTTATAAAGTAAACCTCAAATAATTTAAAATACGAGTATCGAAGGTGGCAATTCAAAACAAAAACACGAAAACAGAGAAATACGAGTATCTGCAACAAACATTTCTGTAACTTGATTTAAAGTTTGTTACGAATGTCAGCGTAGTAACTTTGAACCACCAAAATTGTAACTTTTGATGTAGCTGTGATATCTAGGTTCTTGGACCAGAATTTATTACAAATTAATTACGTTGAGTAATAAGTTCTAGACCAACCCTATAACTTGACTAAGGGTAAATTTCACCCTAAACGATTATTTATAAAAAAACGGCGATTTTAGCACCTTCAATAATTTTTTACATCAGACTGCCGCCAGATTTTAGGCCAAATATTGCACTAGAAGCCTTGTCGAGAGTAGGTCAACCTTATCCAGGTGTTTAATAAATTATTTTTGTGTTATAATAGACTGAGTTGACATCAGAAAATTTATATGTTAGATTGCGATATAAAGGTTGGTTTTACCACATTTAATAATTTATTACACCAGACCGCCACCAGAAATAAGACCATTTGTTACTCGAACGGCTTTGTGGTGAGCAGGGCAACCTTATCCAGGTGTGTAACAAATTATTTGTGTGTCAGATTACACGGAATTTGCTTCAAACAGTAAAGGTTTCAAATATGTAAATTAAAGGTCGATTTTACCGACTTTAATAATTTATTACACCAAACCACCACCAGATATTGGATGCAATTTTACTCTATTGGCCTTGCGGAGGCAATCTTGTACTAAATGTCTAACAAAATATAGTATGGGTTTCATTGAGGCGGGCTACTTTGGTGGTGTAGGTTTAAAGCACTAAGTTAATGTTCTTATTACGATTTTCTGTTAGTCCATTGAGTCAACAACACTTGTGCTGTGTATTTGAAAATCCGTAGGATTTTCCTACCCTTATGGCATATACAACTAAAATCGAGAAGTAGCGAAAAGTTTGTGCTCTACGAAAAAAAAAAAAATTAAAAAAATTTTGCAAATCAGCCCACGACCTCAAATTTGACAATTGTTGCGTTTTTCTGAAAAACAATCGGGTTGAGTTCGCGATAGTCTTTTTCAAATTTGTCTTATTTAAAATTCAAAATTTAATTTTTTTTAAATTCTTTTTAAATTTTTTTAAATTCTGTATAGTTCTGTATAATATCGGAGTAGTTACCGAACAACGATATTACAAGAAAACATACAACTTTTATGGTGGATTTTTCCGATTAAACGTAGCTTACTGTTAAATCTAAATTATTTAATTTAAAAAAAATTAAATTTTGAATTTTAAATTAGACAAATTTGAAAAAGGCTATCGCGAACTCAACCCGATTGTTTTTCAGAAAAACGCAGCTAATAATTGGTTCAGAATTTGCAAAACTTCATAAAGAAGGGTCGAATTCTAGAATTTCATTCAAAATTTCTGGTTAAATCTCAATCTAATTTTACATTCCACATTTACCCATATAATTTGTTCAAAATTTGCCTAGGTGCATTCAACATGGACGAACTCCAGAACTTGGGTACGATTCACCAAATTCAGAATTCCAAAATAAAAATTTTAAACGACAATATTCCAATAAAATAAATCCAAATAAACTTCAAAAATCCAGATTAAATTCCAAGCCGCACCCTGTCATATTTCCATTGACATAAAATGGAGTTTATTTTGGAATTTGGTTGTAATATATTTTTTTCCCCTGCTATCTGTACTTGGGCCAAGGCTCTCCCAACTCTTTCGCGGTTTGCTTATTTACGTTCTTACCTTACGGCTGTATTGGCCAATTCGAGGACGTACGGATATAGGTCCGATTTAGCTATAGCTCCATGTCAGTCTATACTGGCATGGAAGATGGGTCGGACCATAAGTTTTGCACTCTGACAGGGGGTCATAGATGTGTTCCATTTCATCGCAAATCGTAATTTGTTGATGAAAATTTCCTTTGCATCCTGCCCCTATCGGGATTCGATCCCGGTACCTCCCCCGATCCAAACGTCAGAGCTTTAACCACTATGCCATTTGGTCGGTATTGTAATAATTATGAAATCTACGATTAAGTTTTAATGAACGATTTATTTCAATTTAGTATAATGGTTTCGGTGTAACAAGTTTGTAAGTATGTATAGGTATGTTTGGAGGGGAACGGTTCGGTATACCGAAAAAAAAACCAACGTATAACCACGAAGTGGTATTCAATCGGGTAACAACACAATCATGTTTGTGTATTAAGCGGTTAGAACAACTAAATTAAATTAAATCATCACATTGAATAAGCGTTCCCTTCCAAAACTACATTTAAAATGCAATTTAGAATCCGAATTCAATTCTGCATGCAAAATTTGACAACTATATTTGTTGAGTAATGGCAAGCGGGATTTTGATTTTGAAATTCGAGCTTTCATACCGATTCCATTCGTAGTTTTCACTGTACAGGATCAAGGATAATTTGATAAATTAGTGCATTGCCAAAGCTCATTCGTCGAGTTTCAGGAATTATATTAATCCGGATTTGCACATATTCTAAAACATATGTCAAGTATAGTCCTCCGGTCATTTGGGTAACTGATTTTATGGCAAACATAAGTAAATGAAAAATTATTTTGTTTACAAATGGTCATCATCATTTGTTTAAAGATCGTGTACCATTTTTAAATATTATTGCTTTAGAAATATTTGGGCTAATATACATCTTCGAAACGAATACTGTATCCACCCAACACGGGCGGAATCCAGTCGTAGTGGCCACACATTGAGACAATGTTCAACAATTTCGTTTTGAATATTTTAAATCCAACTTCATGTGTTTCAACCACAAAAAACACTTACATTAGGTCTAGAGATTCATCATTCCTATTTTTTTTCATTCATGAGTTATATTGCCTGAGATACCCAGCGAGCCTACGGTCAAACTATCGTGTTTATAAGGATTATTAACCGATGCACTTTTATGATCATTAAATCTATCCTTGTCCGACATTTTTTTGTGTTTTGATATTTTTTAACATTTTTGTTCATATTAGTACATTAACAGTTTGGCAGCTCTATGTTTGATACGAAAACTTAACTTAAAATGAAGCTCTCCAGAGTAATTTTTTGACTTTTTCGACATATTATCTACATTCTCGACATAGTCGACATGATTTGTATATTTGTCTATATACATTGTCTACCCATGTAGAATATTAAATAACTGCGCAGCGTAGGCAATTCTGCGCAACACTATCGATCGTCTACACACAATAGCCGAGTTCCATTGACATTCCATGTTTGATTGATTATGACTAGCTAGTACTTGCGAGCACTTTGTTTACGCCAATGGAACCCATTGTATGCAATTTTTTTAGACCACTGTGTACTAAAATTTATTTCTGCCCATTGAAACTGCAGCTGCAATAAGCTCAAATGAGCACCGTTGATGTGATTAAAGTTGTACAATGATATTGATACTTTGGTTAACCGGTTTGGTTAACCAACGATTGGTACTTTGGTTAACCGGTTCTTTTGATAATCATTTAATTAATGTTATTGGCCCTTCATCTAGAACCCTTCATCTACTATATTTTGATTATCACAAGTTTTCGCGAATTTGTTGGAATTGGTTCAAACATTATTTTAAAGCACTCGCGTGATTTGCATATCGGTAAATAAGCGTACCTCGGTACCTTAACATTAGACCCAGGTGTTTAACCCGACCCTTTTACATTTCCTGATACGTTATTTTTAGTATCGGTATATAGGTTGTATTGTAAATCAAATTAAAATTTTTGAATTTCAATTTTTGAACATTTTGCAATTCAAATTCAATAATTTGCGATTCAAATTAAAAGTTGTTTAAATTCCGGTGGTTTTGAAATGGTTAAAATAATTTTTAGAAGTGTTTTTATAACCAGCTTACGCAATAAATTAATATTAAATTTAATAGAGGAACAAAAAGTCAGGGGTTAGATGGCCTGGACTTCCGAAAATCATTCTAACCAATTTTATTAATAAAACATCAAACCATTTGAAACCTATCCAAATTTAAACAAGTTTTAATTAGGGTTCCAAATTATTGAATTTGAATTGATAATTTGAAATTTGTAATGTTAAAAATTTGAATTTCATTTGTTTGATCACTTATGGGTTTGGAAACTGTGAGTTCATTTTGTCAAACATCGAAGTTGCTTTGGAAAAAAGTGAGCATGATTTATATAAACATGGACCTTTAGCATTATTCTGGTGTTCCTTGGGAATAGAAAATTGGGAACATTTTTTTTCGTAGCATTTCTGTCACAATTGTATTTTTCGGTATGGAAATAATTTGGTGTAAATATTTTCGAAACAAAGGTAAATGGGGAATTTTTCCCTATACAAATTTTGTGGAACAAAAGTTTCCAAAACTAATTCCATCAGTAGACCAGAAAAATAAAATGTTGGCTGGAATGCTATGAAAATATTTTTCCCAATTCCCTAATCGCAGGAAAAGCCAGCATAGTGCCACTGGACTGTAAATTAGTGAGTTTGGGCTGCAAAACCTATAGTCACAGTCGTCGATGCAATCCAGTCGAGTAATTAGTAAAGGAACCCGGAAAATAGGAGCATTTTCAAAGAATTTTAATACATCCAACGCTGATTCATCATTCATTAAAACGATTAAAAATGCTGTGCTAGTTGAAGAAAGTGACAAGCTGGGCACCCAGGTGATAAACTTAATTCGAGTACGCTGAATTCAATGGTGCTAATCCCATTTCAAAGTTAGTCCTCATTTTTGAGATATCGCTTCCGACATGTTTTGGCTACAAATGTTATCGTCGACATGTTTTGGCTACAAACAGAAAACAAATTGGTTCTTTGACATACACTCGATCGACAAATGCTCAACTACCGCTGCCGCATTCAAATGAAATTCCTGTTCCGGAAAGATCAAACCCAACTGAAAAATATTTACCATTAACATTTGAATCTGATGAAACCGGAGAAACATCTGCATTAATATATCAACCATCAAATGTCACTGCACCATGCAATCACATTGAAATCTCGCAAAATCGTTTGGATATTATGGTACGACGCCCGAAACTATTGCAGCGGCAAGCCATTTTTTTGTCAAAGGATTTTGGCTCCAGATGTTCGGATATATGGAGCAATAAAGCGTTATCGTTATTTTACGAATTTTTTCAAATCAATTAAGAATAATTCACTCGCTTTTTGCACTAATATCCGTGGTTTGGTATCCACAATGCATATAATCTCGAAGATTGGCGATTTTTGATCGATTCCTCCAAAAGCAGTTTTCCATTGCAATTGCACTCAGCACAAACACAAAGGAAACTTATGGATCAATGAAAAAAATCATTGGTTTGATTAAATACAATGACCATCAATGGAAAGTTTGTGCAGATTTAAAAGTGGGTGATTGGGTTACACTAAAACATGTGTTTTATGTGCTTGTGGAATACTCGTTTTAAAGGCGACCAAAACAACGAACGGAACTGGGCTTTACGTGGGAACATTAGATTGCGACACGACAACATCGTTGAGACTCAACTTATGCCAATTGAAAAAATATTGCTACCACCACTTCATATCAAGCTTGCAGTAGTTAAAAAATATAAAAGCGCTGAATCCAGATGGAAATGCATTCATCGAATTGTATCGCATTTTTCAACGGTAAAGGGAAATGAAAATAAAAAAAGTTTGAATCTATTCGAATCTAAGTTTTGATCAAATGAAATTTCATTTCGCATCTTGTTTTTTATTACAGGAATACTTAATGGACCAGATATTCGTCGCTTGATGAACGATGATGCATTTGAAAATGCTCTCAGTTAACGAGAGCTTGTGGCATAAAAATGTGCAAAAGAAGTTATTAAGAATGTTCTCGGTTCGAATGTCATTGAAAATACATTTTTTGCATTGTCATGTGGAAAAATTCGCCGAACAATCACCAGCCAAATCCGATAAGCATGGCGAGTGTCTTCACCAAGTGTCGGCAAGGTTCGATTATTGGTATAGCGGCAAAAAGCTACATGCACTTTTGGGTGACATTTGTTGGAATTTGGAAGAGGAAGAAGATCCCGAAGGTGTCGTTTTCAGATCAGAACGAATCAGATAATTAAAATTAAAAAAGTTAAGAAAAATGTTAATTTTTTAGGAAAAAATAGTTAAAGTTTAAAAAGTTTCTATTGAATCTATATTTGTCGTTTATTAAATGGACAAAAAATTATACAAAAAAGTGTTTTCGTCGAAATAAAAAGAAAAAAATAACACAAAAATGTGAATGTAGATGTAGTTTTTCGGTCTTGATATATTCGGCAAAGTTGTTAATCTTGGCTTGGGCAACAACTTTGCTGAAGAAAACGAAACGAAAATCTTAACGGTTCAAGTGCTATCAACGTGAAAATAAGTGTATGCTTTGACAAATTTTTGACTCCGAGCCAAAACATGTCGAAATCGATATCTCAAAAATGGAGACTAACTTTGAAATGAGACTAGCACCATCGAATTCAGCATACTTGAATTAGATTTCCCGAGCGCCCAGCTTGTCACAAAAAAAAAAAAGTTTTTGATAATAAATAAAATGTCGTTACATATAGGATTCTTTTCTAATGATAACACCGTACGACGGTAAGTTCGGGACTATGAAAGAAATTCTCTGCGTATAGATATGACGGCCACACGCAAAGGGGTTCTGTCTACAATTGAGTTTATTTTCCTGCTGGATTTACAAGCTTCATATGTATTATGTGATAACCGTCGCTATTAATTCTTCCATGAACTGGTGCTTTAACATTTTAGTGCTTAGTGATGATTTTGTTCATTGAACTGTTTAACTGTGTGTATAGTTCTAATTTTTCACATATCTTTCTGACCTATTTCAAATTTTTACTAAATTGTACTAGCACAACTAAAGCATATTATAGAGGATTACGTCTTTGCCATATAGAAATTTGGGTTCAATTTTTTCAAATGTATGGAATATGAATGAACGCCATGAAGCTGAAATGGTTAAATAATAAGCAATTGGTGAGATTGGTTGACAATTCTCTACATTGTAGACATCGATTTTTAATTGTCTACATTATCTACACATGTAAAATATTCACCTTTACCCATCCGATACAATTTTATATTTATGAAATGCAAATTAAATTCTTTATTTTTCCCAAACCAAGGTGAATTTCACATTTTCGTTCAAACTCTCCGAATTTAATTTGCTAAGTGATTATTTAAACATTCTTTAAGCGATTTGGATAAAAAGGATTCTATGAAATATATTTGTATGGGTATTTGGACATTGCAAATCTAATATTGATTGATGTTGGAATTTTCTCAATTTATTCTGCAAATATGGACACCGTCGATTTAAAGCCCGATACAAAACTATACTGCGCTTGTACCTATTTTCGACCTTGAATACATAATGCCATAATTTAACTCTCATCGTTTTAGATGAAATTTTTCACTAGACAGTATCATTGTTATCACCACATTACATACGGATATTTTCTTTTCTTGCACATCGATCATTATAAATTGCTCAACAAAATTTTATTATTATTTCGTCTAGATTTTCAATTTAATTTAAAAATATAAATTTTCCCTTATCATCGGCATCATCACCATCATCATCGTATACAGTTTCCTTTGAATCATTTATCATCGATTGTAAAAAGCTTTTTTAAAGTTAATTTTTATCTAATTCTGTGAAAGTTTAAAGTTTATATCTCTGCTTGTACGTATCCATAAAATCATAATTTCCTTTATAACATTTTATGAATTTTATGTTACATGACAAAATAATAATGACATCATATAATGCTTAAACAAAAGCTTTCGAGCTTTCTAGAGACGGTACATAGGGTTTTTATTGCAATAAACGCGGAAGAAAGTATAAACATATATTATAACGGTTTCAAGAATAACTCTCGTATATTCGTCGTCTTATGTAATATGCAGACGTTATATACCCATTTATTCTATTTAGCCTATCTTGAAAGAAATAAAAAATCCAATATGTATACGGTATATAGGTTCTGTATGTACCGCGACAATATTCCAACAATCTATATATATACTCGTCTATATACACAAATAAATATGAATATCTAAGCACATAATACATTTTTATGTATATGAAGCTATATACGCTACATACAGACACTTATGTACTATATATAATTTTTGTTGTTGTTATTTTCCTGTATGAAATTATGATGATGATGATGTTGATGATGATGAGTGTGTGATGATACCAAAGTTAGATGGATTTTATTTTTATCTTAACACACACCAAAATAAAAAACACGCACACACACACACACACACACAAAAATGTATTCATGATCATAAATAATAAATCTCTTATTATGTAGATTTGTAAAAATTTGTTGGTGCGGGCGCTAGATTATAGCAGGATTTGAAAAACGCGTGCGAACTGCGAAAAAGTTGGGCGACTTATGCAGACTTAAAATAATTCAATTAGTTTTTAATGCTTGATTTAGATGAAGGATGTCACTGCTAGACTAAAATTACCGTGCCACCAAATGACCTGTATAGTTTTAGGCGTGTAGACTTGAACGGGTAATGTGTAACACTCCTGGAATAATGATTGTGTTTATATAGACTCCTGGAATAATGATTGTGTTTATATAGTTGGTGCGACTCACAAAAATATTTATGGTTCAATGTTTTTTTTCGAAAATCTATTAAAGTAATGATAAACACATTTATCAAACAATTTTCCCCTGAGTTTATGCGACAACTTATACGTCAATGCTCAATTTACTATAATTTTAAAATTTTAATTTTCTGATTCAATTTTCTTTAAATAGGAATAATTTAAATAATTTCAGATTTTCTTCTCACGAAATAAAATATATAAAATGGAGGGATGAATATGTTGTGGTAAACACCGAGTTTGTTTTACCACGAAGCAAAAATATTAAACTTACAGGAGTTTTAGTAAAACTGTCTTGTATAATCAAAAATATTATTTCTACACAAATTTCAGAAAAACAACAACGTTAACGGTGGTCTTGGCCTGAGCTGTCTGGAGGAATCGAGTTGGCACTTGTGTCAGCTCTGTACCAGGCTGTTAACCCGACAGGCTGATAAAAAAACCCAGTCTCAAACGATGTATCCGGATTAATGGCACCCTTCAGGTCAAACTGCTTTATCTGTAAACTCTAGATCTCTGCACAGATGCACAATTTTTTCTCCTTTACTCGTGGGATAAAACATGAATGAAGCTAACAATATTAAAAAAAGAGTGCGGCTGTGTTAAAAACTAATACTAGCCCGGAAACTAATGCTGGTGAGATTTTGGCCCTTTAGATCTGGTCTCCAAGGCATAAGAAACCATCATGGGACTTTGATCATTAGGCCTGGTCCGCAAGACGTACGAAGAACAACATTGGACGTTGGCCATTATGTTTGGCTCTAAAAACGTACCGAAATAACGGGACACAAGCACGAACAAGGTTGGTTCCTCGATTCCAATTTCTAGGCACATGAGCATCAGGAAAAGAGTTTGGAAAGCTCTAGCAAAGCTCAATAAGATTCCTTTGCCGAAGAGAACGGGCAGGGATATAGAAACGCTCTCACGGACTAAATGACTTACTGAAATGAGGCAGGAGACTTCATCTGAAGGCTCTCTACCCAAAAGGAAGAGATCGGAGGAGGGACAGAAGAATGCATTGAGCATGTAGAAATCAGTAATTAGGATTCCAATAAGGACCAACTCCAGCGTGCCGTGACAGAGAGTGGCACTGGAATCGTGGCAAGCTGATATCTTGTGGATATCTATTGCAGACCTAGAGCGAGAGCTTGGATTCTAGCTAAACCAGCCACCCGAAAGAAATTCTGGAAAAGCAACATATTAGCCAACCATCAACTGGAGAGTGGCCAAGTTGGAAGAACGGCAAGCTGTATATAGGTCAGCTATTATCATAGAAGTAGGACTAATATTTAATTTGTTGTGGTTTCAGTGCCGTCAACTCAAGCTTTATAAGAAAGATGTGGGTGACATCTTGAGGGCGCCGATACCGGCAGTGGTTCCGGCTGACAACCTGAATATCATGAAAATGGATGAGGAGGTAGAAAATCACAAGACACGGAGATGACTACTTCAATGAGATTATTTTGTGGATTCCTAGAGGAATCACAATCAGAGGAGGACTCTGATGCAACTGTGCTGGAGGCCACCATCATTCTCTTTACTCGCAACATTTTGTCATGACGATAGAATATGATGACAAAATTGTATTTTTACACTCACAAATATTAGCATCAAAATGTATGTAAAATCATTTTATGTTCTCTATTTTATTTTGAGAGTAGAATACAAATTTTCTACTCATTTTGTCACAGTGTCATGACAACAACAATTTTAATAAATTTTCTCTTTGTCACGGTGTAATGTGCATGATCAGATTCAATACAAATATATATTGTCATGACATTCTAGCGTCATGACAAAATTAGGTGAGTGAAGACCGAGCATAAGGCAGCTTGGCCTGCATTAATGCTCAAGTGAAGAGCAGCGGGGATATACATTATCCTATTCTATGAACCTTGGGTCAATGGTGACAGGATACTTGTACTTAGGACTCCTAAATATAAACTGCTATACCCGAAGTAGGTAGGTAAAATTCGTGCCTACATTCTTGCTAAAAACAATCTTAATAACCTTCTGTTATCAAATTACGTAATTCACCAATGGTCAAAACAAGATTTGAAATGGATGGTCAAAATCTCTGGCCATTAATAGCTTACTTTGATCTGATACGAATTCACATCGCACAATCTGGAGAAGCACTGATACGAATTAACGAGGTGAGTTACACAACAGCATGAAATTAGTTGGAAAGTGGAAGGATGATCAGATCACCCCTGCTCCCTCCCGAAATGCTAGTATGTCTCATCCAGCAGCAGTATGCACCTTCCAGCAAGCCTTGGACTTGGCTAGGATTATATGAACCTTTATCCACAATTGCTAAAGCAAGACGTACTAATTACCATAGGCACAATTTTTTTTTGCCACACCATTTCAAAATTTCGTTAAACTTATCAAAGATGTAAACAAGACGTATCTAATACTCAACCACGATGAGATGATCCTACACAGATAATCAGCAGAATTTGACGCTACCAAAATAAACAGATTTCTAGATAACCGAATTGTTGGTCGATTTGCGGGTACACCATCTTATTTGGTAGAATTGCAGAACCATCCTGTTGTTCTTCTACAAAAGTTACTTTGGGGAATCATTGGTTTCATTGATACTGCCATTGCGGTTAAATCTATCGCTGACTCTTTTTGGTTGCAGACAAATATTTCGTATAAATGATGAAGAATCTGCATTCCGACATGTTTCCTGTTCTTAAGATGTCACAGTAGTAGAACACAAATATTCGTTCACTTCAAAATAAGATTAGAGCGACGTCTTTGACTTTGGAACTGACACGTATAGAGCACAACAACAACTTCAGCTTCTTCGTTAAGACTGTCCTAACGCTAGCTTAATGTCGATGAATTGCAGTTTTCGGTGAATTGTCATTTACGATGAATTATCGTATTCGGTGAATTGTCGTTTTGGTGAATTATCGCTTTCGGTGAATTGTTGGAAGACAATTTACTGAAAGCATAAATTTACTGAAAATGACATTTTATCGAAAAGAACAGTTCATAGTTCGACAATTCACTCACGGTAAGACTTTTTAAGAGTTATCTTTAGAACTGCCAAGAGTCCTAATTTCTTGAAAATGCTCCTAATTGTTCTCTTTTTTCTCGACACTGGTTTGTTTTATTCGTGGTCTTAGTGGATTTATACGGTGGAAATCGTAGTCGAATGTGAGTTCCGAACGAAGTTCTAAAAATCCGTATTTCGGATATAGAGAAGCTATAGGAACTAGAACGAAGCTAGTTTATTTCATGTCCAACAGTGATGAAGTTGGGTGTGTGGAATTGAAATGCGATGCTAAAATGTTTTTTAGAAAAGTTTTGAAATTCGGCCAAATGGGGCTTAATTGGGTATGTATGATGGACATGGGATTCTAAAATGAGTTTAGGACGAAGTTCTAAAATATGGTCAACTAAAAGAAAAGCATGACATTTCTGAACCGATAATGAAGAAATTGAGAATGTATAGGATGAAAATGTGATTTTAAAATAATTTTTTGCAGTTGTTCTGGAAAATGGTTTCTGCATTTCATGAACCGGAAACGGAATCATAGTGGAATTCATTATTTAGAGATTCTAAAATAATTTATGGAGCAATTCTGGAATATAGTAAGCTAAGACATAAAGAGATTATTATTTTACCGATGAAATTGTCTATTTGGGATGGAAATGGAATTTTAAAATGAATTGCTAAAATAAGTTTTGATTCATAGATGTGTAGTTCAACAGGAATTGGAAATAGACCTACCAGAGCAAATATATTCTTATCGGTTAAGAAACCTTACCTACACTACTATGTCTAATGTTACTCAGCCCAATCCCACAATATAGAGTCTGCTTGAGGGTGCAAAATTCTCTACTTTGTCGCATATTATTACTGATCAGGGTTATCCTGCATAGTTTTACCAATTCATTGGGATTCAAATAATACTTGGCCATTACAAACTTTCTAGATTGATCGAGCCATAAGCTTATCGAAATCATATTTCCATACTAGATTGCCAATTGCATCATCATCGGTTAAGAAAACGTCCCAGTTTTGGACCAATCATGAATATCAGGTTAAAAGCAACGACAGAAACTGGATTATCGACTAGGGACACCAGTAGATTTTTTTCGAGATAATTGTTGGAAAAAAGATAAATATAACCGATGATTCTGGTGTACCGTTTGCATTTAAGGTTTCTGGAGTTTATAAAAAGCAAGTTCTGTGTAAAGAACACTATTGGAATGTATTTTCAGTGGTCTATCAAGGCTTGTTAGGCGTGCAGCTTTAGTTTAGGATTCGGGAATTTCTGAATTTCTGAAAAACTAGCGGATAACGCACTGAATACGCCCACTCGTATGTTTTTGTCACCACCAGGAATCGAACTTGGGACCCCCGAATTACAGACCAAGCGTTTTAGTTACTACGCTATCGAGGACTTCGCTATCTAAGTACCGTCACTTTAAACATAACTCAAAAGGTGCGGTTCAGGAAAAGCTCTAGTCCAACATACCATCTTTATTGGAACGGTTGATGTTTAGTTAAATGTTATAAATGCAGCTTCTGAATGTAGCTGTGTTATAAATGTAGCTTAATCAAGACCTTGCTTAAGCAGATACAATATGAGTGAATAATAATAGACGGAATGAGGTCAACCATGTAGAAAATTTTCGATCTAGTAACATATGATTATCAGCTTTTGTCCCAGAAACCACTTCAATGAAGTAAACCTCATTTTAATATCACAGTTTACAATTTTACTTCCTTTGAAAATTAAACAATTTCATCGTTAAATTAATGAACCACTTCGGCTTCAGTTGATCATACCCCAGAACTTCTTCCAAAAGTAATTTTAGAGTTGCGTCTCGATCCAACATACCCAATTTTCAATCTCATTTGAATCCTACATAAACAATTTCTTTATGTTCGGTTATGAAGTTTCATGATGAACGTTAAGAAATCATTTAGCTCGGTCCGAGTTTGCCAAATTCCAGAACTTTCTTATATTTGAAGATGGTTGCTATTTCTCTGCCTTGTCTCAGAGTCAGAAAATATTATGCATCTATTGGTTGCAGCGCATTACGATTTATGATTTTTGCAGTTCTGAATCGTTGAATAATCTAAACCGGTACAGCTTTGGAATAAAATGTAGCTTCCTTAGTTTAACTCACACAAAATTACTTAAAATGGATTTTTTACAGTAAATACAATTAATGCAAATTAAATTTTAAATTTGTAGAAAAATAAACAAAACTATTTGACAAGAAAGTCACTATCACGGTTTATTGGCTTAGGCTCGATTAGACGATGCCATTCAGTTGAGGGATTTTTAAATGGCCGAACAAGTGATGACGAATTTAAAGTATTAGGGTCTCGATGACGAGAAATAACGCCTCTCAAATGTGGAACCTTGTTGTTCAGCAACACGCGTACGACCTTCAAATTCGAGCCGCAGGAATATAATTTTCTTTTAAGAGCAGTTGACGCCGTTCAGATGAGACAGCAGGTTGTGTAATGATCTCCTTACGACCCTCGGGTTGGACTAACTCTTGTATAACGTATGAAGAGCGTAGTTCGTTTGCTGGATCTGCATCACGTCGTTCACGAAACGCTGGGGTTTGAACTAGTCGAATAGTTTCATTAATTCGGTCTCGCGTCATTGGTTGTCTGAAATTTTGAGGCATCGCCGCAGGTTTACTCCTAGACATCGATATTGGAGCTCTTTATTCGGCAACATAAGGAGCGGGCTGCGTATTGCGTGGGATTGGTGTACTAGTCTCCTCATTAGGATAAAAAGTTGACCCTGCTCGGGAACCTGCCGATACTATATTTTGAGATATCTTTTGAGTTGCTTGTGACCAACTTTTGGAGGTGGGGTCCTTTTTTCAGGTACATAAGGAGAAGCCTGCTTGCTGCTAGGTAATAGAGGGGGGCTGCCTTCGTCCATATAATTAATAGTTTCTATCACTTGATTTGGTCTAGATTCTCGTGCACGAAATGTTGTTGAATGAGTAGATTCCGATCCGGGAGTAATTAGCTGGCGAGCTATTGGAATGTTATTTTTCACAGTATTCTCTTTAGGATCGTAGACCGGTGCAATTCGCTGAAACGATGTACGTTCACGTAACACAGGTTGAACAGGCTTTGAATCGTTAACATGTTTCATTTGGTGAACATGTGTAGATTTACGCACGGAAGGCTGGTCAAGTTTAACAATATATCGTTGCAGAATTTTGGCAATATCTTCTTCCATAGCATCTTCAGGAGAAGGTTTGATTTTTTCGGGAACTGAGCACAGTCCGGTAAATTCACGATTCCTTCCAGATACACAACCGGAGACCGTTGGGCCTTTAACATAAATCGGTTCTCCTAGCATATTAGTCTAACTGTAATTACATGCCAAAAGCAATGCATACCATTTTCTACCGCTTTGATGATGCCTATATTGGGCATAAGCACATCCAATTTTTGCAGATTTTTCCTGAATCATTGATGTAAAATGACCGATTTCTCTTGGCCCACCGGTGAATCTATATAAGTCGACATCGGTTTGATTTGCATTCATATGTTCATCAAACCACGGTATTTATTAAGTGAATAATCGTGTCTTCGTAATCATCTTCCGTAATCTTTGTTGACTGAGCATTGAGTCCCAAATTTTCGTCATGTTTCATTTGGCACTGCAGTACGTTTAATTTCACTAGGTATGCGAGATATTGATCCCATGTCATAGTTGCCATACGAATAGCACTATTAAATCTGGCTAAATCATTATTTGCTACCTTGTTCCGCATTTCATTGTGCATAAAAAGAATGTCATCGAACCGCCACTACACTTTGTACTATAGCAGAATTTTAAAAATGAAAAAAATCTATGACTGCCCCACCGCATAAATATGTTGACTTCTACAAAACATTAAGAATTGTCTAATTATCATGATTTCATATACCGTTAAGCGTAGACATCTCTACGATGCCTTGTCATTGACCTTCGAAATGCCACTACACTTTTTTACTAAAGCAAAATTTTAAAAATGAAAAAAATCTATGACTGCCCACCACATAAATTTGTTGACTTCTAAAAAACATTAAGAATTGTCTAATTAGCATGGTCCCATATACCGTTAAGCGTAGACATCTCTACGAAGGCTTGTCATTGACCTTGGAACCGCCACTACACTTTCTACTATAGCAAAATTTAAAAAAATGAAAAAAATCTATGACTGCCCCACCGCATAAATATGTTGGTTTCTAGAAAATATATTGAAAGGTTATGGCTCATAGTTGTGGCTAAATTAGCTCGCCATTGTGAACATATTTTTATTAGCATTTTATTTCGTTTTACAAAACAAGTTTTTTTAAAGGGTAGGTTTACACTTTGTGGGCTGTTGTAAAGTTTTTTTGTCATTTTTAGTTTATCGGAAACTTGTGAAATTGTGAAATTAAAATATTTTGTGAAGCGAATAGCTAGCTTGATTCTAAAATTATAATATGAAACGCGTAAAAAGCTATAATAATCTCGGATGAAATTGAATTTTGTGGTTAAATTTACAATTAAAAAAAACAATTTATCATTTCGGTTGGATTGAACAACATACAAATAACCTCTGTACCAATTTGGATCTACAATTTCACAATGTACTCGTCTATAATATAGCAAGGAACGTAACAATTCAGAAACGTGCTGCAAATTAAAATAGAAACCTTTTATTACAAACTCCACGTGCCAATATTATATAATTTGGACAACATAATAACCGTAATAAAATATTTTTTAAAAGCTCCTTGTTTTCCACAATGGTGGAACGAATGTAAATTTTTTTTAAATAAAAGATTTACTTGGCTATATATCCTCGAGTGGCTCCAATAAAAATTATTTTTTATTTAATAGCCTTGCTATACCAAGTAAATATTTTGTAGTAAACGAACGCTGTATAAATGCTTTATATGCCAGTGATAAGTAAATACAAGAAACATATTAAATAATAAATCGATACGCCAACCAAAAATAAAAAGGAACAAAAGTTTATTCAAATAATATGCGGGAGGGAAAGGGCGCTCAAATTGGTTTAGGAAATAGGTCAATTTATAAAAAATTATTTATGATTTTTTCGGTTCTATTATACATCGATAAAGGACCGGACCGCGCCGACATTTTGTTTCGGTTTAAAAATTTTTGATTATATCAGCACTTTATTAGGTAGCTCAATTTACTTACATAAAATGCCATATATGTAAATAGAGATGACATCGATAAATGTATGTTTATGAATTATTGATGTTTATATATATGTTTATTGATTGATATACAAAATGTGTACCACCCATATAAAAAACACATACAGCAGATTGTTATCTATATACACTGAGATATTGGAAAATTGGAAAGACTAATAAATAAATTGAATATACTATGTGATTTGAATCAGTCGCACGGCATGATGTTATTAATAAAATAATAATTTCAGAGCTGTAAACCAAAATCGTATTATAATCCACATGATCCCCCCCCCCCTCCTTATATATATATATATATATACAATTCTAGGAACAAACAGAAAACCCATAATAAAATATACATACTGAATGTTTTTTTTTCAATTTGATTGTAAATAAAACATTTTTGGATTTCCAATTTTAGCAACAAAATATTTAACCCAAATATCTTTGCTGTGTACTCTATCCATCTATAACATATGTGCTATGGATGGCTACGAACTTTTCTTATTCGATTTTGAATCAAGAGCGCGCCATAAAAAATATTTTTCACATATTTTCTCTATACATATACCATATTTATTTATTTAAATTCAATTTCAAAATTAAATTCCGAAACGTATTCCCCTGAATTATTCATTCACACAGTGTGAGCGTAACTCTGTATTATATACTGGAATACATACGAAAATTTTTTATGAATTTTTCAAAATACATTTTCTATCATAATATTTTTTAAATCACGTTCCTATAATACAGCAGCACCAGTACCAGCAGCATCCCAACAACAAAACATAATAATAAATTCCTAAAAGAGCATAAAATACTTTTGTGTCATAATAACACACAGTGAAGAAAAAAATCTACTATACATGATCTCAAGATACGTACAACAAAAAAAAAAAATGAAAAACTGAACTAAAAGTCATGGTACACACCAAACAAACACAAAAAACATAAAATCTCCAAACACAAAACATAATAACATAAACATATAAATTTACAAACATTACAAATACAAATTTTAAATTAAAAATAGAATAAAACAAATTTTTTTTTGGTAGAATAAAATGATAAATGACTTTTAAACTGTTTTAAAAGAATTCTGTATAAGCATTTTGGGATGTGAGCTTTTTTTAGTATAAACAAAAAAGTTCTAAATTTTATTTATTTTTTGTTGTATATATTGACTCATCTCAGAGCGAACACAAGTACAAAAAAAAATTTATGATTAATGGATGTGTAAATAAAGCAGCTTCATTTTTACAAATTAATAAATGTGTTTTTTTTGTTATATCTACAAACAGGGATATTTAGTTGAGCATTTGGATTATTCGATGAGCTTTTACAAAGTGGGTACGCACAGATTTAACGGATATAATACTCAATTTGTTTAATTGACATAATCGATTAGTATACGATTTATAAATGGTTTTTATGAGTTGGGCTGGGTTGAAAATTACAACGACGTTTGAAATTGGCAAATACTTTTCCTGAGATCGTGAAAACCTGGTATTTTTTATAATATTGTAGGTTAGCTTAAACTTTGAGCGCTTTAAATGAACTAATGACATCCATCATTTGTTGTTCGATCTATAACAGATACGTAACTTTGGAAATTGTCGTGTACTTAGGATACAGAAAGCTGTACAGGTTCTTAAAATTGCTGATTAGCAAGAAAAAAGCTATTTCAGTCCTAGTCTGGCAATTACAATGCGACCCGAAATCAAATTAGAAAATGGTTTGTCTCCAGCATTTTATGCACAAAATATACATTTCAAAGAATAAAAAAATAGTTTATTTAAAAATTTGGGAGACAAACACTCTCAAAATTGAATACAAGAATTTTCAATTATTGTATTACCCGGTCGTTTGCCTGCTTTTCAAAATCCCTATTTTCCATCAAAATCACGCTTTACAAAGTACCGAGTATGAAAAACGCAGTCCGGACAAAATTATAAATATAATAAATTTAAAAAAGCGGACTTTCGATAATTTTTTCAGTCAGTATAGTGTAGTAAATGCATAAAATAGTTGTTGGTTCTGAATTAAGGTGAATTAGAATTCTACTTAAGTGGTTACAAAATTTTGTAGTTACATTCAATATGAAGAAGAAATAGCCTAGTTCCGTTATGGAATGCCAAATTCCTTAAATGCGTTCAAAATTCATGTTAGAATTCCAATCTAGTCCGATATCTAAAATTAGGCCGTTATTGGTTAAGAAATATCAAGATTCAGCTAACAAAATCCGAAACTGCAGCCAATATGGATGTAAGTATCCTAATCCAGCTCTACATCTAAATTTGACCATGGTTGGTTGAGAAATTGCCTTTAATCTTAGGTTGAAACTTTTTTTAAAAGTTGAAAATTGAAAAAGCTCTCATTCAAGTTGCCACTTCCGGTACACAGATTTCCACCATATTTTGCTAGAATCTTCCAAGTAATAAAAATGGTTTTAAGTATGAAATTTTATTCCGAATAGCGAGCGCCTGGATTGTAAAGAGGTCGAATTTTGGGGACATTTTTTTTTAAAACTCGTCATTTCCGGTAAAATTTAAACAAATGATTTGAAGTAAGTTTGTTTGACATTTAATTTACAAACATGTTGTTTTTAATCGTTTTTTCGCAAATGCTATTTACTTTTCAAGCTCCTATGGAAGCTGCCACTTCCGGTGGACTGAAGTCGGCCAAAATCACTGGGGTCTCCCAATTTATGGAAACGCTTAAATATGAAGTTTCATTTAGATAAATCAAGCCGCTCAGGCTGCCACTGTACAGCCTGAGCGGCTTGATTGATTAAATTATAAATTTTGTTAAATTGATAAATTACTGACTGGCAATTTTGTTTAAAATTAATTTATTTACTTGATATAATGTATAACGAGGGCAACAACTGTTCGTATAAAATGCATTCGTTTTTAAATTAAGTTATTTAATTGACAAATTAAAAAAATGTTGGCAAAATATAATGTTCAAGCTATTAATCACCTTGTTAAAGTAGCCGAAAGTGAAAAACAAACAAACGATTATGTAGATAGTGTCTCGACTATTTTAGCCGAAATCTAGAAATTTATATTCTAGAGCTGCGTGCAAAAATTAAGGTAAATCGTTTACTACGGTAAAAACCGGTTTGGGACAGAGTTTTCGATCAGTTTGCCATATAGCTTTTGAAATTGAATTAACCGAAAAATTTACTTAAAACTTGACTTTAACTTTGAGTTTGCCACACAGCCTAAATAGAAATTTCTTAACCGAAAGTCACCAACATACAAAATCAGCCGAAAACTTATGTACCATAACAAACAACAAATAACATTTTCAATTTAATCGACATCAATTAATTGTTTCATGGGTACCTGTATAGTAGCATACGGCCAACCTTCAAAAATTTGTTAAAACTAAACTTTAGAAATGCTTGACCGACACCTACCTGATTACATGTTTCATAAAGCCGACAATTGTCGATGAAGAAGTTTAATAATTCTCAAGCAAAGGCGGCCGTAATTCGAGATTTTGCCAGATAGACTCCAATCTGACTAAGTTAATTCGCTGGCTTATGACCATGGCCAGATTTTGATTTTAGGTTCAGAGTGGGTCTGATGAGATTATAAGGGTGAAATGCCATATCTGTTTCATACAGCCGACAATTGTCGATAATGAAGTTTAATAATTATCAAGCAAAGTCGTCCATCATTCGACATTTTGCCAGATAGACACCAATCTCACTACGCCGATTCGATAGCCCTTGGATATAGGTAGATTTTGATTGTAGGTTTGGGGTGGGTCTGATGAGGTTATAGGGGTGAAATTTTGATTTTTCCAATGTTTTGTCGATATAATCGTTTCGCGTTCCAAATTTTGCCAGATAGGCACCAACCTGACTATGTCAATTCGATGGAACTTGACCATAGGCAGACTTTTATTATAGGTTTGGGGTGGACCTGATGAGGTCATAAGGGTGAAATTTCATTTTCTTCGTGTTTTTTTCGATAAAATGGTTTGTTATTCAATATTTTGCCAGACAGCCACCAATCTGATTAAGTTAATTCGATGACACATGATCATCGATTGGTCTCTATCATTCAAAATTTTAATTTACAACAATTTTACCGAGAAACACTGAGAAAATCAAATCTTCACTCCTATAACCTCTTCACACCCACATAAACTATTACAAAAATCTACAAATGTTTATGGCCATCGAACTGGCATAGTCGGATCGCTGTTCTCTCAAGCTTAAAATTGGAAATTTTACTCCTTTCACTATACCAGCCCATAACCTATAATCAAAATCTTCCTAGTGTCGTAAGCTATCGAATAGGTATCGTCAGACCGGTGTTTGTCTGAAAAATCCTCGAACTGGGGAATGATTTTATCGACAAAACATGGGGACAGTAAACATTTTACTCATAACCTTCCAGCCTAAACTTAGAATTTAAATCTTGGGTCATATTTTATAGAGTTTTCATAGTGAAACACACACAGGTTATTTGACAAAATCTCGAAAGGCGAATAATTTTATCGTCGAAACAACGGAAAATGGAACATTTCACCTATATAACCTCATCAAACTCACTTCAAATATATATGGTAATGAAATTCTACTTTGGGTCATGACTAGGTTTAGACTGGTGACCCTTGCATGGCTATTGTAATAAATGTCTGCTATTAACATTTTTCTTTTAGATAATTGACGATTAATTTGTTACTTTTAAATCTGTATTGCCGGCATTTTACGGTTGAATATTGAATTTAATCTGCTTTATCGATTACAATCTGCAATATCGACACCTTTAAAATATTTTGCGTTGGGATGGGAAAAACAATATCTGCATTGTGCTTTAGGTTGGTATAACAAAGACACTATCTGCTTTACCATCCTTTGACTAATTTTAACATTATCTATTAATCAGACTAATTTGTTAACAACGTTTATAAAATCTGCGTACCGGCTTGAAAAATAATTTATAATTTTTTTATATTCTGTTATACCTCACTTTTCATAGAAAACTAATTTCATACCTATATACATGGTTTTTCAGATTAAATGAAACGTTTTGCAAATTAAGTGCATTACGTCAGTGACGTTACTTTACTTCACAAAAGTTAATTTTTTGTTAAAAATTCATTTTTCATTGTCTAAGAAAACTTTACTTGTCGTTACGGAATGGTAATTTTTGCGATTTCTACGCTTATCAAAGTTAGTGATAGCTATTAAAAGTATCCTTTCAACAAATACCTTCTACACTTCAAAACTGTTTTTTATCTTGGGCTAAGTAAGATTAAATTTTTTACTTAGGGCTAAATATTATAAAAAACTACGTTAGTTATGTAAAGCTTAACAATTTTGAAATTACTTAGTAGGCTAAGTAAAAATAACATCGGTAACATCGTAAATTTTCAAATTTAAAATCAAATTAGTGTGGCAACACGATGCGGTTTTCTTCGTCTCTTACTTCTTCTTTTTTTATCCCTGCAATCTGTACTGGGGCCAAGACTCTCTCAACTCTTTCGCGGTTGGCTTTTCCGTCCTTACTTTTACGTCAGTGCTAGCCAATTCGAGGACGTACGGTTATAGGTCCGATTTTATTACCATCTGCACATTGCATAGGTCCATGCCAGCCTATACTGGCATGGAAGATGGGCCGGCCCATGAGTGTTGCACTCCGACAGGGGGTTGTAGTTGTGTTCCATTTCATCACAGATCGTAATCTGTTGATGAAAATTCCCTTTGCATACTTCCCTTTGTCTCTTACAAACTAAATGTGTGTGACTCGTGTTGTATACTCATAACTCAATAATTCAATCGAAAAAACGAAACAAATTTTTGGAGCCAGATTTTTTTTGTTTTACGCGATTTTTACGAAATTTAATTTTGGCAGAAAATAAACGCTTGAGCAAATGTGAAGAATTTTACATTTTGTTTCAATGCCTACTACAATAGATTTATAAATTTTATTTTCTGTTTTTTCTATCCGTTTCACTCACTGTGCGTTACTCGAGTGTGGAATTAGTAGGCGGGGCATAAAGCATTTCACGAAATTTGATTGGTTTATCGTGCGGAAGCGATTGCGTCAATTTTTATTTCCGCAAGTTAAACGCACAGTTATACTTGCGGAACCGATTGAGGAAAAAATTCTGCAGAATCGTACTTAATGTATTAAAACAACAACAAAGTTAAAAATATTTCAACTCGAGTGTGGAAGTTGTAGGCGCATAAAGCATTTCACGAAATTTGATTGGTTTAGAGTGCGGAAGCTCTTGCGAACATTTTTATTTAAGCAAGTATAAACTCACTGTGAGTTCGATCGCTTCTGCAAGTATAAACGCACAGTCACAGTCAAGCGTTCAATCGAATCAACACAAATGTATTCTACAAGCCGAACTGTACTCGAGTACACACGGTGTATAAACAAATACGGTGTATTTGTATAAAAATAGAGCAAAAGTTCACAAAGTTTTATAATGCATATACAAACACATGATACACGCACACATCCATACTTCAAATAGAAGTAAAAACAAAAACAATAATAAATAGAAGAAACATGCAAAATAGAAGTGGAACGAGGAGGAGTCAGTTTTCTTTAAAATTTAAAATTCGGTTTAGTGTGGATATTGAAGCGAAGAGGATAGGCCATCAAATTTCTGTTTGGTACTGGAATTTTTTAAAATGCAGAAATAAGGCAATTTTTTTATAATGCGCCATTTGCACAGCAATCTTGAGATAACGCTGGAGCATTTATTAAGGAATTAAACTTATGGACTATTTTCCTTTTAAGTAACAATTTTATTTCTAACAACAAGCAACGATAGTAAACTGTATAATGATAATAATTACGGACTTGTTACTGTAAAGCTTTTATAAATTTTTCAATGAAACAATGAAACATGCTGCAAATATTGCCGACATAAAAAGAAATTCTGCAAAAACGATTTTAAGTGTGAAAAAAATGATTGTGAGTTGATTGAAAAAAAAGGTCCAAATTAACTGCGGAAGTGTTGGGAAATATAAAAGAGGTAGTAGAGGCTAGTCCTGGTTCCACGTTAAACATCATTAAAGCTCCGTCAGCATTTTTTTAAAATTTATTTCCAGCATCCAAAAGAATCTATGCAAAATAAGAATTAGTTTAAAGCATGCTTCAATTGGGCTAGAAAATATTAATCCGCCGAGGACTATAACTTGCGGAAGGAGTATGCCACGCAGTTTTCAAAAAAGTTTAAAATTTTATGTTCAATACTTAGATTTAAAATTCCGGGTTTTCAATTTTCAATCTATAGAATATTAATGATTTCATTAGTTAATTTTAATTATGGGAGGTACTAACTATTATTTTGCAATGGCCCAAATATACAAAAAAAACTAAAAATTTATTTTCAGAATGTGGCTCTATATGACTTCTACTATTAAAAATTGCATAGTTCACAAACAAAAGTTCGCAGTCACAGACAAAAAATTCATAATTTTTTCCAAGACTTCGTAAAACCGTTAAATGGCCATTCTTAATATCAAGTCATTATGAAAAATCTGCTGACGAAAAATCGTCATATATATTTAACGATACTTTCTTCCGAGGAATTATAGGCACACAACTCACAGGTACAAACCACTTACAAAAATTTATTTGTATAACGCGAAATATTTGCAGATTAATTCAGTTTTGCTTTGATAGCCTTTATACATTCACTAATTGATTCAAAAGCTTCGATCAAAATAGTTACTGATACAAATTAAAGAAGAAGGTGATAAAGTGTGTCGATGTTTTGAAGCTTCCAGGTTAAAAACTGGATTTTTGTTTAAAACTAGTCATGAGAAATTGATTCAGCATCCGCGTTCGCTGTGTGCAGAATTTAACCGCGCGTTGAGTTATGAACTTGACTCAGGAATTTATAATTAACAATTTTTTATCTTAACAAGGTTACAACAGCACAAATATTCTAGTATTCAGTATCGAAATTTTATGGTCTTTATTTTAATGCATAAATATGAAGTTTCAACAAGCAATCCGTCTGGGCTGGTCAGAGTCGAATTTTTGTTAAAAACAGTTTTTTTTGCCAAAAAACGTCATTTTCGCTTAAATATTGGAAAAATGAAGTGGCCCGGAAACATGAGGTTTCATCCCGATCAATCAATTCGTCTGGGCAGAACAGGGCCCAATTTTTACGTAAAACAGATTTTTAGGGCAAAAAACGTCATTTCCGCCAAATTTTAGAAAAATGATCTGGGCAGGTATTGTTGTGCAAATTTAATCTTTTAGTTCACAATTGTTTAAAATATTTGCAAAAAACGATATAGCTCTTACTGAAGCTGTAACTTCGGGTGAACTAATTTCGGCCAAAAATCAATGGAGTATCCCAATTTATGGAGAAAGCTTAAGATTGAAGTTGCACCTAAATCAGACAATTCATCTAGGTTGTAGAAAACCAACAACATTTAGCTTGCATGGCACCACACAAAGATACACACACCCAGAGATTTAAAAAACTACCTTTTTTGACTTCGGCGATATTTGTAAACCTGCAAAAATTTCGAGGTCGAAATTTTTTTATGATTACTCTACTTTATTTTACTACGTAGAAGAATATAAAAGGCAAAAAATGAATGATTCTTCCGAAAGAAGCAAAATTGAAGACAAACAAACACAGTATCGGTCATACAATTTTCAGGTAATATTAACATCGGCGATAATTTTGAGAAATGATAATGTAGCCATAATAATTATAACTTTCAGATGGTGCTGTTGCAGATAAAACATATTTGATTAGAGATTGAGATTGGAACATCAAGCGCCCACCTGTACGATACTTATCGAGCAGATCAAGTGCGGTAATAGTCTGATGATCATTTTCCATGTTTTGGTCACTTCTACTGATACTATTACTAAAGCAGAATTTTTCATTAACAAGAGGTTCCTCTGGGAATCCAGTAATAAATTGTTGCAACTATTTAAACCAAAACAATTGGATTAATTTCATTATAAAAAATAAATTATCATACAATTAATTAATATTATCAATAATACTAAATATTCTATTTCATCAAAGTTGAGTTATTATACCGAAAGAGGTTTATCTTGAAATGAAGTATCGTGTCGATAGATAAGGTGTTCAAATGAATAATGGTTTAATTCACAAACTTTATGTAAGCTCTGTAACAGTAAAATTTCCGGTGTCTACTAAAATAGTATTCGCATATCGTAGTAACTCGGCACTATAAATTTTATATTTTTACAGACCAGCAACAGCATCTCTGTACGAACAGAAGTTAAAACTAAAGCCAACTGTAGTTTTTGAGCATTTAGATAAAACTTATTTGTTTTAGAATTTTTGCTTTTCCTATATACGCCTAAATGTTGGTAATAACATACCATACGTACAGTCGGAACAAATAGCTTGTCTGCGATATACACAGAAAAATGATTTTTAAGGTATACAAACGAATGTCGCCAACTGTACTAATATGTTGTTTGACAACTATACAATATTTTCTTATTTTTATTTACTTTTTAATTAATTTGCATAAAATTCAATATTTTTATGATACACATGAAGATATTTGATAGTATTTTGGATTCATTACGTATTGATTTACAGCGCGGAATAGTTTCCAGTTTGTGAATATACACTGTAACTTTTTCTCTGTAAGCAATTTCTATAAAGTTACAGCTATAGAATTTTTACATTTTCAGGATCAGGCAATAATTTTGTATCGTAGTTTATTATTTATAAAAATTATAACCACTATAGGCTATTCATTTTCCCCATAAACCGATGAAAAAATTTATCAATTTTAACGAAGCAAAAAGCTTCTATGGAGGGATCTCCAAATGTATGAGAAAAGCTTGATGTCTAGAATTTTTCTGGGAAGAAAGTAATATGAAAAAAATTCCCAGCAAGTATAGCAATGTGCTCCCGATAGCCGTTTCGTATACATAGGTGGGGCTTAATCGTTTTTCTACCAAGCTTTAACTAGTCCAGTTGAATTAAATAATCCAAAATTCACTCGCAACGTGTTAATTTTCTTTAATTTTTGTATGGGTGTTCTTGCCGACATTTTGATTTTGCTGATTTCATTGCAATGAAATCGTCAATAGTATGCCAATCGATTGGCCGAAATAGATTTTGACATAAATATAGGTTTTTCTCAATCTTAAATTGATTACGCCCAGTCTAGTTGTTGCCATGAAAAACTTGACAAGCCGTATTATAGCAATAAAATCCGCATATTGATTTTTGTTTAAAAGCCTTAACATAATTATCGTGAATTAGGTGTATCCGGTTCGTATAAACGATTTAATATATGAAAAAATACTTAGAATGGAAGGGAGCTACATCAGCAGCACACTAAATTGGCTTAAACCTTAAACTACTTTACGCAAAAATCTATATCTGCTATGGTACAAATAAAAACTAGAAGTACAAAAAAATCCTAAATTAATTATATTGGATTCGATTTCGATCGAAATAACATTTTGAAATTAATACTTTTTATTTATTTATGTGCTAAACAAATTAAATTAGATCCCCCCTTCACTATATGTTCAGCCAACATGTTATGTGTACATGGTGAGTGCAATAACACTTTCCACACCAAATATGTTGTTGTGTTATAATAGACAACAGGACGGTTGAACGCCATTGCCGCCAATATACAACGAATGGTTCCTAAATCATAATTTATTAACAAAAATATTATTGTTATTATTTCAATATTTGTTGTTTTTGTTATTATTATTATTATATTTCCAAACACTATGTTTATGTTTATTTTTATCCAATTTTCCGAATAAAAATAAATTTACCATATTATAGCTTTGTCATTGTGCATACAGTGTGTGTACATACATTTTTTTTTTTTGGAGAACCAAATCTACAAAAAATACCCAATTTTTTCGGTTGGGATATGAGTATCGTATGTACAATCCATTATTACACACATATCATATAGCAGCAGGTGTGGCTTATGACTTTTCAACGATTCAGTCATATAATATCGGAGTGCTATGAACATATATAGATATCTAGATATAAATGTGTATATGTACGAGAACAACAGCGAAATTATTATGGCAACAACAACAGCCACCAAAAGTAATTTTATGTATGTTCAAAATTTGGTGAGTGTGTGAAAAATCGGTTATTCGCCCATTTTAAAATAAACGGGTAGTTAAATTTAATTTGCCTTTATATTATATCATGTGTACAGACTGTACATACACCTAACATATTTATGTGCATGCGGATCGAAAACACTTAGTAAAATAGATTTTCACTTCTTTCGTATCATTATTTTTGTTGTGTTGTGTTGTTGTGTCTATTTGATTATGATTTTTTTATGTTATGTCTATAATAATATCGAATGACATTAACATTTCAATTTTTTTTTTCGTTTTTGGAAAATTAGTAAAATAATAATGAAATAAACATACTATGTGTATATATAAGGTTGGGGAAAAAGAAATCTATTATTTTTACGTTTATTTCGGTGCCATTTTTTCGATAACTCGTTGCCATTTACAAGGTAACTACATTAAGCTCCTTCTCCAAAACGACTTGTAGATATTAGCACGTACTATAAGATGGATGCCTAATAATCTCCCAACCATGCTCCCTCTACATGCGTAGAGAATGTATGTACACAATTAAAAGGTTGACGTCAACAATGTAAAGAATGTAGACAATGTCGAAAATTATTGTTTCTGTTATCCATCAGTAAAATTCTATGATTTATTGTTTATTTAACCATTTCGGCTTCATGGAATTTATTCCTACTCCACCTAAAATACTTTAGTTGGGTTAGTACAATAAATGCGAAAAAAGTCAGAAACGGTTCTGTAATGAACAAAATCGTCACTACGCGATAAAAAAAGGACCAGTTGATGAAAGATTAAAAAAGTTATCACATGTGCAAATTTTATTCTGGTAAAACCACTCAAATACTTCAATGTTTATATGAATGTGCCGCCATATTTGTACACCGTCCTTTTGCTGAAGAAACGGATGTTAAACTTGAGTAATGAAGGTCAAAGCAGTATCCGTTAGGAAGATGTACATGACATGACAGCCAGCATTGCACAGAAATTTTCTATCATAGCCGCGAACTTAGGCGTGAAAACAAGCTATAAGTATCGATCCTCTCGGCTCGGTGAATTATATAAAATTGTTTTTGGAATACTAGCAGGCAGATTCAAAATTTTTCTAACGACCTAAGAAGGACGTCTATTTTTAACCAGATTTAGGTGTGGAAGATTGTTCTGGCCAAATTGAACAAGGTCAAAACCTTCATCTTCTGTTAATTTAGCACGGGATATATTCTGCAAGTATTTCATTACTGCAGATGCAGTTCCATGGCAAAACAGTATGATAAAATAATAGAAAACAAAATGACAACCCGTATGGCACATTAGTGTACTATTTTAAATACACTTACTAGGCCTGTTTCTACTAGGCTGTATTTCATAATCTTGAGGAAATAACAGATCATTAAATACAAAAAACTGGGGTAATAAATGTCATTTGTACCCGTGCCAATTTTTACTTTGCGTTACCTCTTTTAAAGAGTGAATTAGTTATGCGAAACAGATTTAATTTTTTGCAGGTTCAGTCGCCTTTAATTATTCGAATGCTGAAAAACTATATTCATTCAAGCACAGAAACAAACTTGTTTGATATTTCGTTAATGATTTTTACAGGATTGCGCAACCCTTCAATCATCATTATAAACGCTCAAAATGATTGTATGGGCACCTTTATGATTTACGTCTAACTAATAAAGTTGCGTTCCATTGAATATCTACTCACAAGTACTAGCAAATAGGTTGCTAATAGTACGGAACTCGGCTATTGTGTGTAAATGACCGTGACAAAAATTTTAAACTAGTTTTAATTTGAAATACAGGAAGTACGAGTAGAAACTGGCGGTTTTTTATCTGCCCGTATTTCTGTTTTTGCAGGTGGAAGTTGACAATTTCAAAATAAACGTTTTACCTGCTTAGTTTAGTTCGATTTTTTTTTTAATTTTTCATATTTTCTAAAACAAATCAGTAAAATCGAAAAGTGACATCATCAGTTACCCATTTGCGAGTAATGCATGCAATATGTGGCATTAGAATTTGTTAATGAAAAAACGTATGGCATTGCAAATACAAAAATACAAAAATTGAATTATAATTTTACAAAATATTGGAAATTCGCAATTTAAACTGGAAAACTCTGAGATGGCAAATCCCAACTGAACAACTATGGGGAAGTAATAATCTACATTGTCTATAAATATTTTACATACTCTACGAATTGTCGACGTTATCTACGCCAAAATGAATTGTCGACGCAATTTTCGACACCAACGAAAATTCCAGATTACGCATAGACGCACATGACGTGGACGTGTGAGGCCTGGCGTTGTCCTGATGTCAGCGTTTGGTCGATTGCTGCCTTCAGTTAGTTCAATTGCTGACAGTGGAGGTCCGAATTGAGCGTTTGGCCATTGGACAGCATCCCCTTCTAATCCCACCAAACACAAAGCAAAACCGTCATGGCCGTCAATCCTGGTTTGGCCACCGTTTGGGCTTAAGTTTTTTTGCGTCAACTATCGACGTTCGGGAACGTCGACAATGTGGACAACGTCGACAATCTTGAAGATGATATTATAATTAAACTTTCTCATTGTGTTTCGTTTGTTTTACGTATGCTGGTCTGATAAAGTTGCTGTCTAGCTGTTAGGTAATCTTATTATCCTAGGACCAAATAAGTTTTAATTTTTATATTAAATCACATAAATTTTTCGTTAGAATATGGACCGACTCATATGCTGATCTAAACTAACCCACTTTGGGTAAAAAAACCGCGATTTTTCAGCAGGCCCATGACCAGCAGTCATTTTAGTGAGTGCATGGTCAATCTACAACATTTGCCAGCTGAGCTCAATGGCAGCTGAGACCAAATTGATTGGATGGAAATGTATGATTGAATCGGTAATATGAGACAGATGGAAAATATATGATTCCATAGCTGCGTTCAATCCATCCTTGATGTAGTTGGTGTTTATTTGTGGTAGAGTTTTAAGTGTGTTTTATATTTAAGTGTGTTTTAAGTCATATATTTTTCATAGCGCCGAAGTCATTTATTACTATACAGGGTGTCCCAGCAATGGACGATTAAACAAAGCAGGGGAGCTAATTTTCAACAAAAACCACCCAAGTAAAGTTTTTCCGAATTGTTGCAAAATTTATTCCACTTTTAGTGTTTTTTAGTGAAATCGCATGCGCACCCACCAAAAAATTAATTTAAAAAAAAATCAAAAGTTCTATTGTTTAACTTGTTTTTAATAAGACCTAGAAGAGTGTGTCTTTCCAATAAAATAATAAGCTGTATTATCTTCTGACTAATAAAAACAATGGTTTTAAAAGTCTCTTTGTTTCTCAAAAAACAAATTTTTGATGTTTAAGTGATGCCAGCGGGAAAATAATGCACTACGCATTATCAGAAAAATATGCGACACTATTGCAGATTTTAAAATGGTATCACACACTGGGCTAGTCACAACAGAATGTTTTTTATCAATTTTTTTCACAAAGTAAGTCTTGTTTATTAAAAAATGCACTTAACAAAATTTCGATTTCTAAAATCGATGCTTTATCTGAAATAAAACCTAATCCAGTAGCCCGAATTAAACAAAATTTTTGGTATAAAGAAACATTTTGTAATTCATGTTAGTAGTTCCATACATACATACCCAAACATTTATAATTAAAATGTGAATAAGCTATGTGGCTTATTGATGTCATTTATGTAATGGCAACGCCCGAGCAGCAGCAAGAGAATCCTAGAGATGATATCCAAATGGGGAACGCTTTCCCGATTACAGAGTATTTTAAAACGTGCATCAAACGTACAGTGAAGGCGAAGCCCCTGGTCTTCCGAGAAGATATGAAACAGCCGGGTAACTTGATATAGACAAAAATAGAGTAATTGGAATGGTGACAGCTGACCCATCTATAAGTGTTCGTTGTTTATTAAGACGTTCGGGAGTACCACGGTTCACGTTTCATCGTATTTCAAAAGGAAATCAGTTGCACTTTTACCATGTGCAACGTGTACCAGTTGACCATGGAAAAGGGTGCAATTTTGTCTAGAAATGCAACGTCGATGTCAAGAAAATTCGAAGTTTTTTAACAAATTCCATGGAGCGATGAAACATGTATTAAAAGGGAGGGGAGGATATTCAATATCCATAATTTGCACTATTGGGCCCGCAAAATTCCAAAAAAGTGTGGCGTAGTCGGTTTCAACACCAATTTGGAGTGAAACGGAAAACTGATTGGCCCGTTTGAACTATCACAGCATGATGGAGCTCCTCTTCACTATGCATACGTAGTGAGACAACTCCTGAACGAAAATTATCCAAGTCGCTGGATTGAAAGAGTAGGGTCCATGGCCACCGTGGTCTCCCGATCTAAATCCTTCAGCCTTTTTTGTGTGAGCTTATTATAAAGAGCTGGTTTATGATCTGGTTTATTGGCGATGCCGATTGTGTATTTTGGCAAATGGTGAACACTTCTAACACTTATTATAATATTTAACAAAGCATCAATTTAAGAAATCGAAATTTTGTTAAGTGCATTTTTTAAGAAACACATCATACTTTGTGAAAAAAATTGATAAAACACATTCTGTTGTGACTAGCCCGGTGTATGATACCATTTTGAAATCTGCATTAGTGTCGCATATTTTTTTGATAGTGGTTTAACTTTCTGTAGTCCATTATTTTCCCGCTGGCGTCACTTAAACATCAACAATTTTTTTTTTGGAAAACAAAGAGACTTTAAAAAGCATTGTTTTTATTTGACAGAAGATAACATAGTTTACAAAAATGATGTTATTGGAAAGGCACGCTTTTCTGATCTTATTAAAACAGAAAGTTAAACAATAGAACTCTTGATTTTTTTAAATTAATATTTTGGTGAATGCGATTTCACTAAAAAAACAATAAAAGCGGCATAACTGTTGCACCATCAACAATTCGGAAAAACTTTACTTGGCTGTTCTTGTTGGAAATGAGCTCCCCTATCACCTTGCTTCGTTTGAAATTTCAATTCGGGGACACTCTGTATTTATGGAGAAAATACATCACCTACTATAGAATCTATTTGATAAGAAATGTCATAGTTTTGGAATTTAACTGCATTTTGAAATTAATTTATTCGTGAGGTCGACGATTGATCGTCGTAGAGGAAGGACGTGTTTTTGTCTCTCCTTTAAATAAATAAATAATTTATTTTAAATGTATTTTAATTAACTAATAAAAAGTATAATATTGATATAGTTGATAATTTTAATAAATAATAATTTCAATAATAATTTGCGTGAATGTAATAAGTGAAGTGAATAGTTGTACGTATTGTATATTTATTTTAATCTGTGTACGGTGCGCTTGCGATGGTATAGAATATGTACATAACAATTTTCGTTTATATGTATTTTGATACCGTTGCTTGAACGCAACGTACGCAGTGTATGTAAATCTTCAATATGTATGACTTTTTTGATTCCAATGGATGCCTAAGATAAGTGTTTTTCATTATTTTAATTCATATTTTTCTGAAATAAATTTTAATTATATAAAATATGTATTTAACTGTTTCTATTTGCGTAAACGTGTTAAGAGAGGAGCGTATAATAAAATACCATTTCATTTATATGTTTTGGTTTAGTATATTAAATATATACATACATTTCTATTTTTTGTTTTTGCGCTTGTTGCGTGAGTGAGAACTGAGAATATATTATTATGATCATGCTTAGTGTTTTTAATTTATCCCTTCCAAGTTTCAACTAAAAAAGAATAAACAGGAAATAGACAAATAAAATACATAAAACAAAATTTTGAGGGGATAAATATATGACGAAATTGGATAGAAACTAAACAAGCATGATCGTGGTTATTCTGTACTTTTCGTTTTCTCCTTGACAGATGAATTCATTCATTCATATACACCCATCCTCCGATTTACACGGTAGATTGGTTCCGCGGAAAACGTATTATCGCATTCATATATACAGATCCTTGTAGAAGTATAATTTAATAATTTATTAATTTGAATTTTAGGTTTTAGTATAAAATTAAATTAAATTTCTTAAATTTCTTATTATTCTTGTTTTGAACGTGAAAATAATAATTTAACGAATTTTGGAACTCTAGTTTAGGACATGTAGAGGTAGGCGGCTGTGATCGAATTGGAATTGTTGGCTTAACTTTATAACTTTGCTATTTCTGCGAATGTTTGAATATTTGGAATTACATGGAAGCTACGGAGTACATTTGAAATGCAGTCAAATTTGCTATATGTAGATAGTTTTTCGAGATCATGCACTTTTTAATTAAATTTTTTTCTAGATTATTTGGAAGACTGTAAATTGGTAAAAGTTTTGGTTAACTTGTTCTAGGTTGGACAAATAATTATCGACGTATGTCGATTATATAATTTATAATTTATTTAATGCTGTTGTAGATATATATATGTGTGTGTGTGTATGTATATGTGTGTGTGTATGTGTGTGTGTATGTATATATATATATATATGTATGTATGTAATTTTTTTCTGATTTATTTATTTTATAATTAAAGCATTGAACCATATAATTGGTTTATTTGATTATCATGGATCCTACAGATGTGCTAGCTACTTATTATTAATTCTGTTATCTTACAGATTCCTGATTACTTTAATAGTTTTATTTAATTTTGGTTGAATTTGTTTAGGTATTGGGGATTCTAAAGCTGTGAAAAACATTCATTATTAATACATTACCTTACAGATTCCAGATTAGCTGTTTTTGGAACCAGTTTTCGTTTGGTCATTTTCTATTTTTATAAATAAACATATTTGTATTAGATTAGGGATGACAAGGACAAGTGACTTTCATAAATATTTTTTTTATAAATAAATCCATCAAATCAACAGACTTAGAAGTTAGGAAGGCCGTGCGTGCCTTTCCTGGATTCGATTTATTTTATTTGTTTTATGAGAACCAAATTAATTTAGTTAATACTAATCGTTACTTTACATTTATTTTATTCAAGTATAATTTTATTATATTCTATATATATTGTCCTAAATATACTAATGAATTTTAGAATTATTTTGAATATAGTTCAAATAACTTTGGTTTCAGGAAATTCGACTGTAAGTTGCGGAGTTGCAGAATGATTAAATTAATAAATGTTTCAATTATTTAGGAAGCCGGAAAATATGAATTTAGAATTAAATTTCAGGAAATTTACAGGTGCTTGTGAATTAATGCTTCGTTGTAATTGCTGATTGTGTAGTTTAGAATTGTGTTGTCATTTTATTACTAACGACTTTACATAGGTGTCTGTAACGGGTCGAGTCAACCAATTTTGGTTAGGAAGCCGAAAAGTATTAATAGAATTAAATTTCAGGAAAATTCCAGATGCATGTGAAATAATAATATTTTTTCTTAGGTTGCCGTTTTAAAGAAGCAATTGTTGAAGACCAATACAATCGTTATCCATTAACCTATTAAGCCTTTATCCTTCATCTAGTAGATTAGAATTGTGTTGTCTTTGTGTTACTAACTATCGGCTATACCTAGGTGTCTGTAACCGGGCCGATTCTGTCCCACTTAACTAACCTATCCAATCCTTCGGTTTTGTTATGTGTAAAAAAGGGTGTACGGTGGACCCGGCGTCATCCGGGAACTCAAGCCTAAGAACTTGGTCGTACATTCAAAATCAATCAATCAATCAATCAATTTTGAAATTAATTTATTCGTGAAGAAATATTTTTAATTTCTGTGATTAAAACATTTATAGTTTAATTCAACTCCAGATTTTTTTTTTAGTTTGGCTAAACGTAGGTAGATGTCAGTAAAATATTTATGATTTTTATAGATGAATTCTTAATTATGGTGTTTAATCGAACGTTTATTTTCATGTTATGCGGCGATATTTAGATATTATATTTATTTAGTTTGAAATTACCGTTTAGACTACTGTGTCTAAATAAAGTGATGGTTAGTTCATACCAGTTGTTTATAGATGGTGCAAAACAAACCGCTCTAAATGTTAATGATTAAATCTGAACCGTTATTGCAGTTGTAGAACTGAATAAAAATCATATTTTGATTTATGAATATTAGAGACATCTATCAATGACTAGTATGAACCTATTACCAAATTAGTCAGAAATTAAACAAACAAATCGGTGTCAGGCACATAGCATTAAAAATGTAGTACTTTGTGCCTGATGATACAAATTTTTTCGACTAAATTACTAACTAAACTAATACTTTGTAATTCGTACCGGGTCTCAATAGATGGGGTAAAATATAATGCACTGATATTTTATTCTTATTCCCTAATTTAGTTTCAGTTTTACCAATTGACCAATTTAGCGCTAAATATTAGACTGATGTCTAATGTCGCAAATCAAATTGTGATTTATCGATTTATCAATTTGGACAATATATGTTTAATCGGCTATTGATAAATTTGAACTAAGTTTGCAATTTAGATGTATGTATCATGCATATATTTTGGTTTAAAAACAATAGTGACATCTATATGTAATTGTTTTGAACTAACCTTCCATTTTTTAATATTTTATCTATATATGTATAAAAAATCAAATTATATCTTTATGTATGTTCGCAAAAAACCCAAAGCCTAGAGGGCAGGAGGGTTGGCTTGAGCATAGTGTGATTTTCTTTACAATAGGTGGCGCACGACTCACATTACCAAATATCGCGACCCGCTCTTGCATATCAAGAACCAACCTTACGATATGATATTTTTGAAGCGGTTTAATCCCGGGGTCTAGGGGCCTTTGACGGGAATGAGTTAAGGAAAAAGCTTATATGCAATTAGTGGCATGCTCGAATCCGAGGGTTCCGTCGCATAGGTTAAGGGGCCCTCCTTATAAGTTGCCACACCGATACCATCGGTTTCTAACATTGCATAGGGATTTAATGCCAATGAGCAAGGTTTCATAATTTTTTTAAGGGATCGGGTCCCTGGGTCTGGTACTCCACACAAATATTTTGATTTGGTTGTTACTACGCTTCTATCTAAAATATATGGAGACCATATAAACGATTTATCTCTTTAAGGATGTAATCGTCAGCAATTGGGTTACCACTCAATTGAATCGATCCGTTGAAATAAATTGATGGACTTAAAAAGATATTTATTTATTAATTTAAAATTAAATTTTCGCGTTTTTTGACATTTAAAATGGCGAAGCTTTTGAAAAAAAAAAAATAATACTTTAGACTAAATATTAATCGATTAACTCGAATTTCTAATTATTTTAACAAATAAAAATGAATATGAAAAACGTAAAATATATAATTTACATATAGCTTGAGAAAGCAATTTATAATAAAAATTACTTATTCCATTTTTGTCTACTATAGCCACCATTGCAATGACCAAAAATTGCATCTTCTACAAGAAATACCCTTTGCTACAATTATAAGTGTACAATTAGTTTGAAAAAGTGCTAACATTTTAATTTAAAAATTGTATTCTACAAGAAATATCCTTTGCCACAAAATATTTTACTTGTAAAATTGGCTTAGTTTGAAAAAATAATATTTAAAATATCGCGTCTTTTACGAGAAATATCCTTTGATACAAACGTGTAAGATTGGTTTAGTTTGAAAAGCATCTTTTGTTTTTTGTATAATGTCAGTTTGACGACTCAACCGTCGTCGATTATTTCAAGATATTTTTTAATCGCTTTGGGTAAATTAATACTGATTTGTGTACATCCGAATCTCCGTTATTCCCGATTATTTGTTAGGTACAGTGAAATAAAATAATTGGTGGCGACTATTCTTAGGTATGCATTAAATTTGTTTCACATATATGTGTAATTTGTGATTACTTCTTGTTTGTAGTTAACCCCGAAGAAAAGATCTATTGGGCAGGGAAATATACTTCCATTATAGTTTAGTATATCATCCAAAGAAATACGATGCCACGGCGACGATTTATTGGGCGAAACACACGCCAATCGCTTAAAGTTAGAGCCTCGTGAGCAACTGAGACTCAAGAACAACGCTCACAACGAATACAAAGTATCCGCATAAATATAGCGCGATCACTGCAAACGAACGAAACGCGTGAATTACGTTTAAGTATGCCAATCGCATACGCCTTCAAACATTACGAGCCATCGAACGAGATGAGCAACATGAAGCATGCCGGCAAACTGATCGAGTACAAACTGCTCAAGGCATTACACCATCACTGTTTGAAGGCATTACATTTCAATACGATTCGCTGTGTATGTTCCTATTGAAAGCAATGAAATACAAAAACGAAAGGCATGTCATATGTTGTTCGAATGGAAAAGTTTCGTTGCCACATTTCGAATTACCACCAGAACGATTAAAATCATTGCTAAATGGTAATACAAACAACACAAAAAGTTTCGATGCTTAAATAACAGTTTATTATTTTACTACTCATATAGGTGACACAGCCACATCAAAACATTTCTCTTCAGTGCGACGTGGACAACTATACGTGGAAAACCCGCCAACTTATTTACCTTATTTTGCACCTAATGGCAAAACCAAAAATATTGTTTACCCACGCCGAATATCAGCTATAAGCTGCATCTTTAAATACCCTTTGCTACAAAAAGGCGTTGCAGTGCATGCCGGATATCCGCTAGTATTATTAATAATTTGCTAGTTAACGTTGTTTACGAGTAGTCGACGTTGTCGACGAGTTGTCTATCCAATCACGTAAAAATTTGTAGATGACGCGTAAACACTCATCCCTGATCGAGCTTCCTTTTGAAACTAGCTTTATGCAAATGGTTTAAAACTGTTTTGTGGTCGATCTTTAGCTCATGTACAATGCTCCGAAAGCTCGCATGTCGGTCTACTTCGAATGGCCTTCCAGTGCATGGTGATTGTTTGATATCGAAATTACCGAAACGGAAATGATGAAACTAAAATTGCGCATGATTGGCTGTGATAATATCGGGACCATAGACGCCATTGCGTTTTCGCCTTTATCGAAGCAAAATATTTAAATATAGCGAATCTTCTTTGTATTTACATCCATCCTTGACTCACAACTCACAACTGAATCGATCAATCAATCAAATGGCAAACGATTTTTGTAGTATTTACATGAATCCCCCTTTTCAACAAGTATAAGTAAGTCACTAAAGGCATCTAGCGAATTAATAATGGATTTCTTTTTCACCAACCCATTATATTGATGTGTACATATATGGTTTGGAAACGGTCGATTGGTTTTCTACACCACTCTACATAAAAATAAATGTATGTCCATATATTTTATTCAATTTAATTTGCTAATGATGTTCGATCGATTTTTGGATATTGATTTTAAATATTAGCGCACTTTACAAAAAAAAAAAAAATTAAATATTTGTATGATTTAGTTTTACAAAACAAAAAATTTTAACAAATTTTATAATTACTGTAAATTTATGTACATTGTGATATTGTGAAGTTCCATCATACTAGAAATATAAATATAAAAATTTGTCAAAATAAATTTATTTTTATTTTAATATTGCACAACAATAAAAATGTTTAATGAATTTTTTAAATTAAGGAAAATAATAGTAATTTAATATTTCCCAGTTCAAGGCTTAGGTAAAATTTTCTTTTCAACAGACCGAAAGACGAAAAGCTTTCACTTTAAGCAACACATTTTGGTAGTTAGCAAATAACATGTTATAGCCAAAATTACCAGTTAAAAGTTAACCATAAATCAATTCAGAATATATTAAAATTTTGAAATTTCATTTATTAAGTTTTGGAATATATCAGCTCTAATGAAATTAATTTGGAAATGATTTGGTGAATGGATTAAAATTGTTTCAGTGGCTTAAGGAGGAAGAAATTGTCGCTGATATAAAGGAAGGCACTGATGTGAAATAATTCCTAAAAAAATCTTAAGTAAAATTGTGTGTGTATGATTAGTGATTATAGGTACACAAAAAAAGAAAACATTTAGGCGTAAATAAATTTTAAAAAAAATTTCGTACCAGAACGTTTAGGACGCCATAAATTATTTAACATTTCGTTATACCGGGCGATTTTTTAAGCTGAAACTTTCAAATATCTCGGAAAATAAGCACTCTACGAAAAAATGTCCATTATCAAAAGTTTCAAGTACCCCTACTCCCCTTTTTGTAAGTGGGCGGGGATAACTTTGAAATTAGAATAGGAACCGCTACTTTTTATTGTGGATTCGGATTCTACGGCTTAAAGTACATAGGATTTCATTTCGGAAACAATTTTTTCGATTCATGATAGATGGCGCTGTAATACCGATATTAATTTTTTTTCGATTTCTCCTACTGAAAACCTATGCATACGATTCTGCAATACGTGTGAATTAAAATTAACACGTTTCCAATGTCGACTCGAAATTAGTCTTAAACAATTTGTATTTCTTAAATTTTTAATTACTTACCCCGCCCCACCTAGAAGAAGGGGAGGAGAAGTACTAATTTTAGCAATAATGTTTGTCCCCCTGGAATCTTAAATTTTGGTAATGGACATTTTTTTCGTAGGATGCTTATTTTCCGATATATTTGAAAGTTTCAGTTTTAAAAGCTCACCCGGTATATTGGAAATATAAACTTAAAGTTAATTTAAAGTTTGTGGAATTTTCTAGATTTCATAGATATACAAGTCGAGATTTAGCGAATTGGTCATCAATCTTATCATGCTTTTATGTTACATCTATCAAATGCCAAAATCCATGATGATTTTAAAATGTTTGTCATAGTTCTGGCATGGGCAAATATGACTCCGAAACGTATGAGCTGTGATTTGCACTATTTTTGCAATTCAAACGATTACTAATCGAGATTTTGCCCGATTCTCATCGACCTCGTTATGTTTTGCAGGAGGATCTATAACATGCTAATATTCATGATGATTTTTAGAATTTTGACATAATTCTGGCGTAGGTAAACATGGCCCAGAAACGTGTGAGTTGTGATTTACAATTACTAATCGAAATTTTGTCCGGTTTTCATCGATCCCGTTATGATTTCCAGGAAGACCTATAAAATGTCAATGTCCATGATGATTTTCAGAATTTTCTCATAGTTCTGGCATGGGCAAATATAGCGCGGAAATCTGCGAGTTGTGATTTACAGTATTTTTGCAATTCAAATGATTCGGGGCCACATTTGCCCATTCCAGAACTATGAAAAAATTCTCAAAATAATCATGGACGTTGGCATTTTATATGTGTCTCTTCCTGGAAATCGTAACGGGATTGATGATCGAGAACCTCGATTAGTAATCATATGAATTGCAAAAATACTGCGTAAATTACAACTCACACGTTTCGCCATATTTGCCCATGCAGGAACTATGACAAAATTCTAAAAATAATCATGTACATTGGTATTTAATAGATCTGCTACTTTGTATTACAGTTTACTGGAATTTTCTAATTACCAATCTGTAGTAAGTTCTGATTTTGAGGTGTAGTGTACACCCTGCCTAAAGTACAATCGAATGTTATACCTTATAGTTCACCCATTTACCTCAGTTCCTCTTTTGCACCATCACCATGTTGGATTTGCCCATGTGTAATAAGATGATGGTAGAATGATAGGCCTAGCCGGGAAGCACAATGAAATTGATGAGAACCTGGCAAAATCTTGAGCAAAGTTTAGTTGAAGATAGCTTTTGTGTTTAAATTTCAGTTAGATTTTTTAATTCGTTTGTATCTGATAATTTCCATATTTTTTTAGACAGGGGCGTTAAAATATCGTTTCGCCTGAATGTTTGCTTTTATGATGACATCACTAACAATTGCATAAATAGGATTTATTTAGGAAATATTTCACAGCTCTATGCATGAGTGTGAAATTCTTCCTAAACCTTTCCTAACAATTTTTTACTCTTAGGGTAGGTTTAGCAAATATTTCACGCGCATAGGGAAGGCCCAGTTCGAAAATACCAAATTATACCAACTAGGTAAATTTGAATTTACCAAAAAATCCGATATATAGAAAAAATTGAATTCGTAGGGCTCGGGATGCTCCTGAAGTAGATACACCTCTACTGCGTTTTACACTAATTTGTATGCAACATTCAATTCCTGACTTTAAGCATACAAAGTTAAAAAAATTATTTGGATCGCGTATATTAATTGGGACCCTCCGGTTCTCGCGATCACGGATGTCATTATCATTGTTATTGTGGACGTATTTATTTGTGAGAATGGCACCCAGGCCCAGCCTATGTTTGATTCTCACTGCGCCTCTCGTATTGTGTATTTTTGGTCTGAGTTCGGTATGCTTAGCCGGGTTAAAACTTCTTTCTGTCTCTGCCGCTTGGAGGACGCATACCCGTCTACTATATTCTTAATCGATCTATATTTAATTGGACACTTATGTATGGTATTTATTGTGGTTTAACCCAGGCTTTATACTCTGCTAGTTTCTTTAAAATGATGTAGTCTAAACTCCTTACGTAAAATTTAAAATGCTAAAATATTTAAAATAAATTGAAACCTCTCTGCTGGAAACCTGGTATTAGAAATTAGAAATTTAAAAAAACTGAAATTATTGAAGATTAAAGCCTGAGTTTACCTTAAAATCGGTGTCGTGTCCGTTCGCCTCACGCTTAAAATATTGAATGGTCAATATAAATACCAGCTTACTAGCTGGCCAAATTAATTTTTTTGCTCTACATAAATGATCTCGAGCACTGTCGGCGAGATCACATTCGAATAGTATATGGTCAGCCGTTTTACCAAATTCGCAACTGCTTGTATCAGATAAACCTAATCTATGCATGCAAATTGCAAGTTTTCCGTGTCCCGATATCATTTGCGTAAACGAGCTAATTAAGGAAACTTTATACGCAGAGGCTATCTATCTTGCAAGTTTGCTATGGTCGCTTTTCGATTATCCCTTTTGAGCTTATCTAAAATATTGGGCCTTATTTTCTGGTTCCTTATTTTGTGTGCTTCAGTTGAGACTGCCTTATACGCTTTAGATATATCAAGGATATGTGCCCTTTCTGCGGTTTTTAGTGTTCTTCGAAGGTGGAATTTTACTATATCTGCCCATTTAGTGCAGCCATAAGTCATGAATACAACCACTAGGCTTTCGTATATTTTGTTTCATAACCCGTACCTTTCTTTAGTTAACCTTTTTACTACTCTCTGCAACCCTCCTGACGTGCGTGGTTGCATCGAGCTTTTCATTGAAATCAACTCTTAACCATTTTACCAATAACACCATGAGTATTCTCCTCCCACTAGCAGAGATCATCATAATGGTTTTGGAGGAGGATAGCTCCATTTGGTTACTATTGCACCAATCAACCATTTTGTCTATGGCATACGCTTTCTCCTGAATGTACAGTCTTGGGTTGAAGTCAAAGAGCATCGCGCATACTACTTCTTGGGCATCATCCTGCATAATACTGTCGAAAATATGTTGCAGAGGTGCGAGCCCAAGATTGAGGCTTGTGACCTGTTAGACAAGTAGCTGTTAATAATCTAATAAAGATTAAATTAACAGTGGATACATAGGAATACTCTTAAGACATAGTTTTGCTATGATTCTTCAATTACGTTGACCATTTTCACCATAGCGTCCGCTATTGATCTACAATATTTTCTCTGAACTCGAACTGTTTATCGCTGCATCTTCCGTTACTCTAGAATATGTTCAACAATCTAAATTAATTAATTTAATTAATTTCTCAAGAAGTTTACGTAAAACTGGCAGCAGCATGATTAGGCTGTTTGAAATTTTTTTCCCATACAAGCGTTCAGGAAGTTGTAATATTTGCTGGTTCAATGATTGGCGAATCGCGTTACTGTGACATTTTGATTATGTCCAAATTTTGAGCATCTACATCTGCCGAGGTAGCCATGACACCTACTCTACCTTTTATCGCGTGAACTTCTTGGATACAAAGGATATCAATGCTATGATTTCATGATATCCAATCACTTTTGCATTTAGCATATTTAGCTGTATAATCCTACATTTGCAGATGCTTGATGAGTTATTTGACACAAACTGTCTTCCTCATCATTAGGTCCAATGCCATTTTATATGCGGTACCCACTTTAATCCGAGGTGAGTGGTCAATTTTTTTTTACCATTCTTGCAGCAGACACAGTTTGGTGCCTCTGACTTCTTTGGACAGACAGTCACAGAGGTCATGTCCAGAACCTTGTGGCCCTAATAAACTCTGCCTGAGGAGGAGGACCAACCAATATATATTCCGCGGTTTTTTATTAGTTCTGTCAACTCCTTAGCTGGTAACGTTGCTACCAATCTAACATCCGACAAGTTTTTGTGATTCAGAAAGAATACCAAGTCTTCGGACTTCGCAGTTTCGAACAGCACTCCTTTTTCACGTATGTCGCTGACCTTTTTTACTGCAATGTTGCTTTCTGCTGGGTTTATTATTTCCCGCAACTTAGTCCTCACTTCGCTACTGTTAGCGAAGGTAGACGCCAGCTACTGGGTTGTACTTCGAACTTTTTTTGATTGGAGGTACCCTGTGGTTTTCTTGCGGTTAGTGACGGCGCGTGTGGTGCTTTATTTTCTTGTTGTGTGCAATTTAATAGCGATTCAACTATTCCTTTTCGTTCGAAAGTTTGGTTATAGTCATGTTTAGTACATCTCACGGCGAGCTATTGGTGTCGCATTAACAATACAATATCTGCATTTGTTAGGTAAGGGGCAGGTGAAGCGAGTGTCTGTCTTATAGCAAGCGGCCTGCTAGGACCGGATGTCTCAAATCTATCACCAATACGTAAGCCACACACGTAATCTGTGGCTTGAGCGGCGAGTCAATTATCTACGTTCTCAAAAAAATAAAGTTACGAACCCTACACAAAGGCCTCAGATTAATTTACCCGGCGGAAATTCACACATTGGACGTACTTGTACTACGAGAGCTAAGATGGTCTGAGAGAGGGGTTCTTAATACCACCAATGGTGACACTCTCCACACCAAGGGCCATCAGAACGAATGGGAATTTGGAACCGGATTTCTCATCAAGCGACGCAACTCAATATGTTCGTGCGCCACCGAAGACAAATCAGATGATGTCAAAGATTTATTCTTAGATGAGCTGGAGAATATCATGAGTTACATCCACCATAATCTTGCTGGAATCAACTGAGTGACGACAACGGCCTAAACGTCCCGGAACTGGTCGTATCAAGTACGTTCTTTCAGCATGCGAATGAGAAATTCCACCAGCATAACTGAAATTAAATCTTTTAGAGGCGCCGATATGGACAGTGATCATATACTTATCATCACTCATTTGATCAATTTCTACAAAATTGTGTAAAAATTGAAAATGTTTGGTTTTCAATAATTAAATCTTTTCTTCCAAAGAATTAGCAACTGCGTACAAAATCGGACGAATAAACGAAATTTTGAACTTTAATTTCTTAAACATTCTTGCATGGCATTTCTAAATCAAAAGCTATATTTTCCATATTTTTTCGGAACTAAACACACAGTTTTGTAACCGCACACAGGCAGGCAGTACTGTTTGATAGGTCATAAAATTTATGTCTACAGTTTATTTTCTGAACTGTAGGTGGCAGTAGTGTTGGTAATTTTTTGTGATTTAGAAGTTTAACGGAATAATAAATTAATTCTTTTCAATTGCACATCGATTAACGTTTCACGGAAAAAAACATTATGCAAAAAAAAACATATAATTTATTTGATTATACTGCCATCTATATTCAACGAGAAGGAACCGTCGACATAAAATGACGTCATATGCACATGCATTCATAATAACTTTAGTATGTTATTTTTTGTATTTTATTTTTATGTTTGAATTTATTTAGAAAATAGAAGCGGTTAGTTCACCGAACTTAAGTACAAGGTTCAGCTTGGAATATTTGAATTTAATTTTTGACTTTAAGCAGACAGTAACATTTGTGTTTATTTTTATTACTAGTTCGAATTTAAGCTGAATTAGGAAAAGTAAGAATATATTCTAATTAATAATAATTATCATTTCAGCGAAATAACTAAAATTAAATAAAGATGTTATAACTAGAACTTTAGCTATTTTTGAAACCATATGTCGTTTGGCAACTTTTTATTTTTATAAATAAGCATAATTGTATTAGATTAGGGATGGCAAGGACAAGTATCTTTTACATTATATTTTTTAAACTCTTTCCTAGAAGAAAGGTAGGTTGTTCTTTTCCAGCTTTGACACTATTTGGTGGTTTCTGGATTCGATAAATTTTTTTGATTTAATTTTTTTAGAAGAACCGGATTAATTTAGTTAATACTAATCATTACATTACATTTATTTTATATAATTATAATTTAATTAGATCGTACATTAAATGTCTAAATCTAAAATAAAAAATAATCTAAATAATGAAATTTTAACTCATAGATGTCTGAAACCGAGTCAATTCGGTCAAATTGTTTCTTTCATCTCGTTAAGTACGCCGGACCCGACAACATTTAGGAGTCTCGCTAAATTGCCTAGTCGTACATTCCAATCAATCAATAAATCCAAATACACAAAATACTTTTAACCCATTATTCACACTAATTTCGACCCAGCGAACATAATCAAACCCATCGAAATTGGAGTTTGTTTCGTTTGTTTATTATACATACAAGGTATCGCCCATTTTAAAGCGCATTCGGATGATTTGCATCCTTTGAATCCATTGTAGAGAAAACTACATTTAGATTAATCTGGTAATATAAATATTAACACTTTACAAATTTTAGTAATTCTTTAGCGATTTTTAATCATTGCTAAAATGCCATTATAATCGATTCACAAAATATTCGGTTACAATAAATTTTATGTGAATATTACAAATTGTCTAAATAATTCGTAAAAAAATATTCAACTAAATAATGTCGTAAAATACAATTATATAATAATTTAATATATTACGATAGAGCTTTTTCACTAAGTATTCAGAAAATTCATCATAATATTTTTATGAATACGAGAGAGAATACGTACTCGACTTGAAGTATTTAGCTATATTAGCTTTCATAAAAATTTTTTTTTCTATAATCTTTTATCACTCAAGAACCCATATAATTTAATTTTAATTAAAATTCATAACGAATATTATATTAGACATATAAATAATAATCATTACGATTTTACTATTATTAAAATATTTTTTTTTTGTTTGTTTTAGTAAATTCATTTTTTATATATGTGCTCTATATAAATCTAAATATATATATTTACATGTTTACATAGAGGTACGTTTATATACGACAGTGATAAAACATAACATTCAAATAATTATTAAATTATTTTATATTATTTAGCTATCAATTAGCAATTTAACACTCAACATGTATGTACAACACTATCTATCTATAAATGGGTTAGAAAATGCAAAAAACAAAAAACTTACCGGCATAGTTTGACTACCGTGTAGACTTGTAATAGCTGCTTGTGCTTCCTGATGTGAGCTAAACTTTACAAAAGCACAACCTGGAATTAGAGTAGAGAAGAATGGGGTCTCGGTTAATTATATTTAAAATCGGACTGTTTACGATATATATGTATAGATATATAGAGTGGACGGAATACTTTTATTAAACACTGTTTTAAATAATAAAATCATAATTTCTAAGACGTTATAATAAAATAAAAGAAAATCGATTTTGTTGATCTATTTAATTTAATTAGATTCAAATTTATGGTGAATAAATTTAAATATATACTTATATATATTATAATATGTATTAAGATATATGCATCAGTTTTGAGGTGATATTGTGTGTCTTTACATTTTAACAGGTATTATATAAATAAGACATTTTCGTTACATACGTATATAAATAAATATAATATAATGTGTGTATATCCATTAAATAATATGAACACACCTGATTTCAGTTGTCTTCATATTATATCGTATCTCGCATATATATATATAGGATTTTGCTATGTAATAAAAATAAAAAACAACATACATCCCCTTAAGGAAAATATTTTTTTTTTCTGTTTTGTTTAAATTATATGAGCTTTTATCTGTACACACATTTTTCCGAGTTTTCCCATTTTTATTTTATGTGTGTGTGTGTGCGGAGAAACGAACAAAAAAGAAACTAAAATAAAAAATGAAATTTAGCACAGGTATCAAAATTTGTTTACTCCAAAAAAAAAAAATTTTTTTTGCCAGATCCATTTCGTTGGTATTTTATATATGATTAAAATGGGAATAAAAGGAAAAGTCTTTTTGCGGTGGATAAGATAATGCATTTCGGGGCTTTTTGCTAACCGCACAAAGATAAAAATAGAACTTTTATTTTAAGTGCCAACAGTAAAATATACAGGTTATGTATATGTCCTATATATCTATATATGTGTGTATGTGTGTGTGTAAGTATCCCGCATTTCGAAAACATATATAACCACAAACACAGATAATGGTTGACAATTTAACAACATCACAGATTTTATTTTATATTTTTTTTTCCAAATGTATTACGAGCGACTAGCGATTTAAAAATTATTTTGTGTTATACCTACAGTTTTGTAGAGCCTTAATTTGACCGATCTAAAATTGAGTTAAATTTGCCGGGGTGCGTCACAAAGCAGTCACACATTTATTTTCTATATATATCAAAATAAGCTAAAATAATAAAACACCATCTACTAGTGAACACTATAATTAATAATATTAAACTACGGTAAGGATCTGAGAAAAAAATTTCCGACTCGTCCAGACAAGAAATTTATTTTGTTTTTGTTTAATGTGCGTGAAATGGCTCATCATCGTCTCTAAATTATGTTTAAATATAAAATATATTTATGTAGTAAGTGTATCACAAAATCTCATTACAATAAAAATAAAATTACAAAAAATGCTTTAACGTTATATTTTCTTTAAAAACACAATGCATACATCTTAAGTGAGGATTCATATATAATAAAAAAAAAACTGATCATTCAGTGAAAAACAACATCAGGATCATAAAAAAATGGGATGTAAAAAAATAACAGAACCAAAAAACACAATATCTTTAAAAGCTTGCTAACTAAATTATATAAAAAAAATAAAATAAAATAAATGATAATAATAAAAATAAATTCTAAAAAAAATGTATAAAAAATAAACAAGACACTCACCTTTACTTGCACCGTCTGGTCCCCGTAAAATCGTACACTCTTCAATCGTCCCGAATGGTGTAAACAATTGTCTTACATCCTCTTCAGTTTGTTGTTTACTTAGCATACCAACAAATAATTTACGATCTGTATGTGTTTGTATACGATATACATTTTTTGATTATGTGTGTGTTGTGTTGCGCGCGAACCATCATCACCACCACCACATCATCGCATCGGATTTAATTTTTTATAAAACGTTTTTGGTATTTCATATAAAAATCACAACATTCAATGGTTTTTGGTTTACGAATTCAGTCAGAAAGGAAGAGTTTTATGTCAAATGATTATTGTGTCAAGTATTTTTTTTCATTATTATAATTTGTGTGTTGGTTTTTATTATATTTTTATTTTTTTTTTGACATAAAAAAAAGAAGAAAAGAAAAAGAAAAAATATAAATCAATAAAATATATTATTTTTCTAGATAAGTTTTTTTTATAGAAAAATTGTATATAAATAAATTTGTATATTTAAAAAAATAAATAAATAATGTTAATTTAAAATAAAATAATTAATATTTAAAATAAAAAATATTGTTTTGTGCTCATAATACAATAAGCAGTAATTCTATATATATTTTTTTTGTTTAACTTATTGAATGTTAAAAATTAATTTAGTTTAATTAATTTAATTAATAAAAAAAGACACAGGTAAATCACATATAATGAATAGGTTATTACTTTTTAAAATAGTTTGGAAGAGGTTCGCACCCGATTAAATAATTAATTGACAATTTTTTTTTGTCATCATGACAATTATAATTGTTTTATTAACAATCCGTTTGTCATATATGCCTTCAAGTTGTAATATAAAATATTTCTTGTACTCTTGTAGTACTGAGGGAAATAACTATAACTCCTGTTATAATCAGCACTATTCTGTCAAACTAAATCAAAGTAGGGCAAAACAATAAGCACGAATTTTTAAATTCTATTACAGTGTGGCAACCAAATGTTTTTCTTCGTCTTTTACCTCTTCGCCTATAGACTAAATTTTAAAGTGGGGGTATTTTGCAGCACGTTCGCAGCAATAATTTCAAGTGCGAAAAAAAAAATTTAGAGTCGGCATTTTTTATTGTTTTTACGCGATTAATATGAAAATGAGTTTTGGTAGAAAATAAACGCCTTAGCAAATGTCAAGAATTTTCATTTTGTTTCAATACCTACTAGAATTTTTAATTTTTTCTATCCGTTTCGCTCAATCGTTCAATATATAATTTTACACACACATAGACACGAACCGCACTTGGGTTTTGTGTAGAATGGCAAGTGCAGCTTGAATTTTGTTGCAAAATGCAGTGTATGGAAAGGGTAAAGTTTTTCTTGATTGATGTCTTTTTTTAAAGTTTAATCTAGCAACCTGCATAGAAACCAATATCAAATTTTAATCAAACAAAAAAAAATATTTTTCGGAAAACCAGATTACTAGGTTAATTTAATGACACCATTTAATTGTTTTTTGCTGGAATTTTTCGGTGAATAAAATTTTGTTTCAACATCCAGTAAAATCGAAAGCCTACTATATACAATACAATTTTTCTAATTTTTTTAAGATAAGGTAAGGTTAGCTGAAGCGACTAATCCACAGAGTCGCCAAATTTCAAATAAGTCTTCTGCAAATTAAACAACGAAAAGACACATTTTGGGGATTATTTCATAGTGACAACAACAACGTAGATATTCGGATGGATAGTTTTAGTAAACCTTAGAGCTAAAAATTATTCAATGTAATTCATATCGGTTTCTGTACGGTAATCTATCGATACGGTTCAATACTCAGTTCAGGAATATCACAATTATCCATCCGAATGGTATTAAATCCTTGTTAAATTATGTATTAACAATATGAAACTCCAGTAAGCAACGAATACATTCCAATACAGAAACGGTACCAATTGGAATGATAAGTATTGAGTATACAATTTCTACCCTCAAACATCGCGATAGAAATTTTGTTGAGAGAGCAATAGTAACCGCCCCGTGGTGGGAGGATCTGAGGTAGCAATTGCTCTTAATGTTGAGGAAAATCGTTTAGAAACTGCAACATTTCTAAATTAGAAAATTAAAAACAGTAAACACTCAGACAGCCAGAGGGGTACTTGACCTTTTGAAGTGCCAATTGACAGAGTCCAAGACTAAGAGTCATTTTTGAGGAGACTGTGGAATAGAGAAAACCTCATTTTTACTACAGTTTACATAGTCATTCTAATTCCATAGGTATTTGATTTAATGATTGCAATTACTGCTGTCTGAAAGATAGTGGTGTACTTCTCAAGAGAATTTCACAAATGTGCCTTAGGAGATAAGCACAGTAGAGCACTCGTTACACCACCCTAGATCGATTCACATAATTAAGTTCCCACTGGTACTAATGGAAAGATAAGTAACTTGTTCCTGTTTGCCTTGAAGAAATCAAATATGGGGCATGCACGCCATTGGAATTTTGTTTACTTCTCTTCAGACTAAACGGTGTTTAGAAGTACTATCTATCAAGAGATGGTTGTTTTACTACCACGGGTGACTGATTGTGAGTGTTGCTCACCTTCTAATTCAGAAAAACAGGAAAATCTAGATTGCAGTACTCGTTGTAGCATGCTTAGTTACAATTCTCGGGTGTTATATTAACATGAGTATTGAGAATTAAATTTTTTGAGAGAAAGAGTGTTTAGAGAAATTTTTGGTTTGTTGCCGTTATCGATCGTCTTGCTCAATTTTTCACTCAACAAATTAGGTAGTGGTAGTTTGGTGTACTTATTTATCGGGATGTTGTGTTTCAGGATTTCAATTTCGGTATTTTGTTTTTAGTTTTTGTGGATTTTATTTTCATAATAAATTTTTTGATTTCGCGCTTCGGGTTAAATACACCAACCGAAAATTATTAAATCTCGGTAAGTAAAAAGTAAAATTCATGGCTTAACACCCTAAAATGGATTACGTGTTGTTATTAGTTTGCAATTCCTAATCTTGGGCTTTCCCGTTTTTGGAACATTTAGCATAAAACATTTGCTAAATAATTCGAATCGAACGAGACATACTGCCCGAAGCAGTAATAAATTATATTTACAATCGAAAGAAAGGCATACAAAATGTGCGAATCGATCAATTTATAAACAGTTAACATTTACACTTTTAAAACCACTCGCAAATTTGAATCACAGTTAAATATTAGACTGGGTTGAGAAATACCGCGCCACTCGCTTCTTTAGATCCAGAGTCAGTCGAGTAAAGAGTACTACGACCCAGAGCGGCTATTTAGAAAATGAGATGTAAAAGTTTCAGTTCTTCATAAAATGTGAAGTGCGGGTCGCCATAACAGTATAAACCTTGATCTCGATCACAGACGCGATTATGCAACGATAACTTCATTTATATAATAAAACTAACAAACTCGTGAACCGCTTCGACATATCGAAAACTGACCGCTCGTCCCGTCGAATACTCGATAGATCAGGGCGAGATCAACATATAGAAAATATATAAATAATTTCATCACCGCGTCAAGCGTCCATAGCTTTAGTGAATACAAATTTGGGTGACCGCATGGGAACGCAGAGCAGAATACGCTAAAAACACGGTATGAAATGGAAACACCAATCGCCCGACCAAACAGTATTCCTCATTCAGAAGATCTGGGAACTTGCTAGAATTCAATGGACTGACTAATATATGTGCCTCATATGGGGCGATCAAATGACACATAAATCACCACTTACTCCGTGAAATTGCTCCAGCTTAATATGAACTGAAATACCGAATCACATATGGTTTCATTCTAGCTGATGTGATTCGTACACGATCATTGGTACCGATTTCATACGTAAATTCTCACTGTGCTATTTCGGTATCGCCCTAACAAGATTTTGCCTCGATTTGAATAAAATTGAATTTTCTGGTTATTTTGTGGTTCATTTGTTTTGGTGCGCACTGTATATTACATATAATAGTCGAAATATCTTCCCAATTGGTTAATTTGTCGCTGCCACGAGATGCCACAAACTATTGAATTTACTTTTATCGGCGAGATAACACACAATACACATAATTGCATAACTTTGCCATAAATCATAATTATCGACGAGTGTGTGTTACAACAATTACAGGTGGCTAATAACGTGGCCCTTTATTAATTCGTTAATAAGGTTGCCGCAACCCAATTTATTCCATGACTACATGACGTGGTCGAATATTTTGTATATCAAACGTCGCAATGGTTAAGGGTGGAATAACGCGGCTACTAACTTATTTTATCGGGAGGAAGACGCCAGATGGTTCTGGAAAATAATTTTGTATTACATTTTGAATTCTCGAAATTCTCGAATTCCTGGGGTCCCAGTTGAGTTCGTTTTGACTTGCTGGATTTCGTCTAGTTTTTTTTCGTTTTCTATTGTTGATTTATAACCATAAAATGGATAACTAAATTTTGCGGTTTGGTATGAAAAGAGTTGAGTGGTGTCGTCACAAGAGTGACGTAATGGATTCGGTATATGTGTTGTCAATTTGTGATGACCAAACAGCAGGATCTCCCAGTGGTGCTCCGGCAGTTTATCAAGCTGTCGAAGTGTGTAACGTGAGAGATTCTGAAGTGGCCTCTCCGAAGAGATGCATTGTCTGTTATGAAGACGCACTGACTATCTAGTGCCATATCATTGAGGCAGGCAGTAGCCTCTTGCGTAGGTTTTCTTGTGTAAGGGGCCATTAGGGTTCTCCTCGGCAGACATTTTACTTGCCATTTGGGGAGATTCGTTTGTTCTTGGATGCTATGATTATTTTACTGACTGTTTCTCTTTCCTCAAATTTCTTTCAATTAATTTTGGTTTATTTTTGCGGTTTGTTCAAACATGAGATCATGTCTACAAACCCCATGCTGACGTCCCGGAGCTGTAGCGTGAAATTAATATATTCGCGTAGTCCTCTGATACCGTGTCTGTTAACGAGGAACTGTTTTTGTTCCGTTACAACTGTTAGTCGCACGCTTGAGCGGAATCGGCTGATGAATTCAACAACTCAGCTGCATGAAATACTGCAGTTAAAGCAATACTGCAACATTATAATAACGCCTATTGGGAGGGTCTGACATTATCAACGGAAAACCCGCGAATCCCGTGCGAAAATATTCCACTTACTTAGAGAATTAGTTGTGATTTATCGTTGGATGGGACTTCACCATCAGCACCGACCTACCGATCATAAATCTCTTTCAAAAAGTTTAAATTTAGCCCTAAACTGGATGTAATCCAAATCAACAAGAACTAAACGCCAAACTTCCTGGCCTCGAAATCACTGCAACACATTGACGACGAACATAATACGACCATACAGAGGCAGAAAGGTTCGTCTGAAGACATCTACCAAAAAGGCATATTTCGGGGGAGAAATCACAGAAGAATGTAAAGAGGATGAGAAATCCTTAGCCGTAACGTTCTTAAAAATTATGTCGGGACCAGGTGGATATCAACCAAACGACTGACTTAACTTTGTCCTGACTGGAAGTTATTTTGAGGCGCGCTATCGAACTCTGTCACATTCCTAGTAAATGGACTGAAGTAAATATACGAGTAATATTTAAAACTAAGTCTGGAGAAAGATTTCATAACAGTCTCAAAGATCTTATACGTATAAGTTTAGGCTCTTCTGTACTAAATTTTTTAGAAAGACAGATAGAAGCCCATATTAGGAGTACGATTGAGCTAAATAGGCTATCAATATCCCATCATGGAAACTGCTTTCTACTGCCTTATTGCTCATAAGGAATACTCCATGATAGAAGCGATCACGCAGGCGCTATCCACTCTGCGGGTAGACGAGGGGGCTGGGTAGATCAAACGCTTCTTTAAATGTCCTTGCACATTAAGAAAAGGCATGTAAAGTGCGCTTGGCATTCTCTGCGATTGGGTTAGCAATTGCGGTTTAAATGTGAATCTACATAAATCTGAGTAGATCATTTTCTCTAGAAAATACAAACTTCCTCAGATTGATTCCATAGTTTAAATGGTATTGTATTGACCTTCACTTATAATGCGAACTATCAGGGTCTCATACAAAGAGACAAAATTGCCATTGGGAAACGATGGGGTTTTGTATTTATACTATTAGGTCCATTTTATTTTATGGGGTTACTGTTTGTCTTGGATGAAAGAACAGCGGACAGCTGCCTTGTACATTCCGCTATAAGACTCGAATCCTTCATAATGTGGAACCATGACAATACAAGAACCTCACCTATTCTAAGAAACAGGAACATCTTAAATACTAGAGATTATACCATCTCGTTATCTTGTGTTGATCAAAGGTTTAGGACTGATATTCTCATCCTAGAAAGAACTGAGCGTTGAGAGAAGCATTTCTGAATACGGAAGGTGTTAATTTCTTCGCTTGTGGTTCAAAGCTGGATGGGAAGGCTGGGTAGGATTTCCCGAGAAGGATTAAATGTAACAATTTCTTTTTGTCTCTCGGACTACTACGACGTTCTCCAAGTAGAAGTAATCGTGAATAGGGAAGCCATCATTTCACCAAGCAGGGCGACACCGAACGACAGATGAACCAGTAGTACCTCGTGTGTAATAACTATAGGCAGATCTCAGAATAGATAAGTATGTGAGCCTCCTCACATGATTACTATCGTTCGGTTATAAGGGTTGCCCAAATAAATATCAACCTGCCAGTTGCACAAACTGCAACGAAATGTGAAAACCACTTGATCATTAAGTAGGTCACTCTACCCGTAACGCATACAAAAAGTGTTACAACGTTTGAAATTTAATACTTAATATGGCATTTAGTCAAAATTTAAAACATTGCAACAACACAACGTATTGCCCTCAACATGCTGGGGTCAAAATAGTCGGACCAAAAATATATGAGCGCATCCCCAACCACGACATAGATAATGTATGAAAGAACCACACTCGTTCAACAGTCTAATCACGGTGAAGCTTAGTCAGCTTGTGATAGCCACTGCACATGGGCTGAAATTCTATAGGAAGTTGGTTCTTTCTTTCAGTGAACCGATCGAGTGCCATCTGTACAAAATTGCACCGATCCTTGGGTCTTTATCGGGTCAACACTAAAAGGTAATGATCATTGGAGATTTCAAAACAGAATAAAAATAGAGGACTTTGTGTCTACGAGTGATCTCTTTATGATGAACAACCAGGGAAATCTAACGATATTCTTGCCTTAAAGAAACTCCAATATTGATCTAACAATAGTCAGTGGAGTCTTGCTGGGCTCGATTGTTGGATGGTGTGTGAGATACAGTTAGAGATTGAGTGACCACAGCGTCATCGCGTTCGATTTATTAAATTTGTGCCAGAAAATTCCGCTCACAAGTAGCAAAACTCCGAGATTTACTATTAAGATAGCTGACTAGAGTCTATTTGCTAGAAAATTGCTCGGTTCGTGCGACGGTGACATAACACTTCCAGAAATTGATTAAATCGAGCATCAATTGCTCGAGTGGAGCTGATCTACACAGTTGACCGGTGCCTGCAATAACTCAATTCCAAGGAAAGCAGAGACTAGGAAGCAAAATAGTTTGTCGAACTCTAATGTAAGGAAACTTTAATGTTCTATGCCTAAGCTAAGAAGGGTTTACCAGATGGAAAGAAACCAAGAAACAAAAATGGTAAAATTGTCATTCACTCTTTTATGGACTAAAGCAAAATAATTTCCAATGGTATGTCTTGGAACATGGTAACAAATACCCATGGGTCTAGTAAACAAATTTGTAGCTGGCAAATCAGGACCTCCGGATTTCAAACACCATTAGAAAACAAATAGAGTCGTCACCAATACGTGGGATGGCATCAAGTTTTACAGACATATAATGTTACTACCTTTTAAGGGGAAACTCCTAGACAGGTTACTAGCTATTTGCATTACACCGCGGATTAAACAGAGCGAACGGTTCGCAAGTTCATCGGTCTATTGACGACCGCCAACAATATCTTTGTCGAAACTTGGAAATGGTCAAAACAGTGAGATATCTACGAGTTAATTTTGATGAACGTACGGGAATAAATTAAAAATCAAAGGCTTAGCGGAGGACTATTCATGTAAGCTGAAAACTAAACTGTCACCACATCAGATCATTATGAAGTTTTAAGTGAAATATACGAGGAATACAGACTTACCAAACAGTGTCATACTGTTGTGGTTCTAGCCAGCGAATACCCAGTGGATATTCTATTCAAAAAGAGAGCTCACTTTCACCACCTAAGAAGCTAATGAGCTCGATGAGCCAAGTAATTACTGGACATGATAAGTTTAAATTCTATGAATATGCGAATCTAAAGTATATGAATACGAACATAAACGAATTACTGCTGCCGTCATTACTAAGCGATGAAGTACTTCCTAAGTTCCGGCAGTACTGTCCTGAACTGATTATTATTTTAAGTGGACGAAATAGTGCGATATAATAGACAGGAAATCCAGCTGCACGTACATGTCTACCGCGAGGCTAGGGATGTAAACGTCACATTTTGTAAATTGTAAATTAATTGTTCTTCTAAATGCACAAGCCACTGATATTGATTAAAAATGCTAAATGATATAAATTTAAAGTAACTCCTAGTTAAATTATCTTTTTTATCTAGTTAACTACAATTAATATTATAAAATATAAAACTATCGTACTTGCGCGAAGATGATGAGAAGGGAGAAACTGTTCTCCATCTACTTTGCACCTCTGTCTAGCACATAACGAGCTGAAATTCTTTGGAGCTCCCCTCCTAAATGAAATGACGGATCTCAGTAAAACGGACAATTTTTTTTTGTAATTTTGACAATTTTTAATCAAAACGACAATGTTTTTTATCATAATGACAACGCGTAGTGCAAATAACTAAATGAATCGAATTTTTTTTCGTTTGTTTTTTAGTTATAAAGTACAAAGAGGTTTTGTTAATTTGGTGTGTGGCTACAGTGCATTAACTATATATGATTTTTACGGGTGCGAACACTCCACTATTTATATGAATAAGAAAATGACAAAAAAATGTTATACGAGTATAAATAATAAACAAAAAAATAAAAATTCACAGAACTAAACAAAAAATAAAATTAAAACGTGTAATATTTGTATTGTTATGATACTTTTTTGTTGTTGTAAAATAAATATTTTATCTAGTACAATAGATAACACAGATAACAAAACAAATATTTATATAGCAAATATTACAAATAACACATCAAATTTGAAAAACAAAAAACATTTTTTTTTGGTAACTTTTATAACGAAGAGCATTTGATATATTTTAGATGTTTCTTGATTCGATTTTTTTTTATCTATAGGGGGGGTAGCGTTTTGGGATGAAATAATTATTAAAATATGGTGCCATTTACTAAGTAGATATAGTTCAAGATGAGAAATTTTTGGAATATATAAATTTTATTTTAATTAAAAAATAAAATTTATATGTAATAATTTTTTTGGAAAAAATTTAATTTTGAAAAATGCTCTTGTGTAATTCTAATGTTTTTTTTTATAAATTACAACATTTATATATAAAACAACAAACCGGTAAACTAATATATTTCATGCTAAACTCACTATATTATTTACCTGTAATTACGAGTTTGCTTATTTGTTTCGAATAGTTGGTCCTAGATTTCTTTATTGTATATATATTTTTTAATTAACTAAAATGTATATTTAATATAATTTTTTTTATATCTGTGAGGTATCTGATTTATAATAAATTTCTTGTCTGGACAGTCGACGATGACGTATTAGTTGGTACTAAAATTATATAATTTGGAGAAGAATAATGCCGATCAAATATTTTGTAATTTTTTGTAAACAATTTATAATTAAGGCATTAATATATAAATAAATAAATAAAAATAATAAAATTAAATTGTAATAATAATATTATATACGATGTGATTTACGTTTGTCTTTTTTTTTTTACTATTTTATCCAATTTTTGAACTAAAAATATTTTTAAAATATGTAAAATAAAAATATATATAGACAACAGCTATAAATTATATTTAATGTAATTTAATAAAGTAACAATAAATTAAATATTAATTAAAAAATAATAATTAATAATAACATCACAACGGCTAGCATTTGTGAACTCATTTAAACTGGTTGGTTTCCACAATAAATAAATAAATATAAAAATAAAAACAAAATCAATTAAATTAAAAAATAAAAATTAAGTAACAAATATATTTATATATATATTTTTTATTTATTTATTTTAATAAAAAATACAACATTAAATAAAAAATTTTATATTTTTTTTATGGTAATTTTTTTTTAAAAAATCATTTTGTTTATTTTTAATTTGCTTGAATGTACAAAATTTATTATAAATGTAATTAAAGAGCGGGCGGATATGCAACATGATATTGAACACCATGCAACATTATAATTATTAAATAATATACACATTCAAGCAAATTAAATAAAAACTGTTTCGGGTAAAATACGATATTTAAGAAATAAATAATAATAATAATTTAAAAAAAAACTACAAATTACAAACAACATCCTAAAATCACGAACGACATCATAATACTGATATAAAAACATGTAAACTCCTCTTTAAATGTGATACAGTTTTTAACATAATTATTATTAATTATATTTAAGCACAATATAGATTAAATATAAAACCAATTAAATATTTAATTAAATATATTTATTGTATCACATTGAAATGAGGCGAGACACAATCCCATTTATAAAAAACGAATCTTACATCGAGTGAATACTTATAGAGTTTTTTTTTGTTTGGTCGCGCGATTTAATTCGAAATTATTATTTTTTAAATAATTAATATTTTTTTTTAAAAATTATATTGAGATATGATATAATTTTTTTTTAAAATTGAGATTCGATAACAGCATTACTATTATTATTATTATTGATTTGCCATTTTTCATTATAATTAAAGATGTTGTTTATGCTGCCATCATCTTCATCAACTTCATCATGCATTGTGTTTAATTCTGGAATAAACATTTTACGTTTATTTTTCATGATATTTTATATTTTAATTATTTTTTTTTTTGCTAAATTGTTAATTTTACTTATTACTTATTAAATTAAACTATGGAATATATAAAAAAAAATTTACTGCTTCGGTATTTGACTTTTTATATCTATTTACTAAACACTTCTTGACTCTTGAGAATATCATCTTAAATAACTATAAAAAAATCTTAAATATTATAGTGTTGCACTTGATGATGGAGAGAGACTTTTTATGCTACCTTGAAAGGATTAGAGTATTAACGTGTTGAAAAAGATATTCTTTATGTTATCCTTTTTGTGACATCGTACGTTACACTTTTAATATTCCATTTATACTCACTCGTATACAAAAGTGTTTTCGTATTGTGAACGTTGTACTCGTCATAGTTTTCTTCAATTCTAATTTTCTACTTCAAAATGTCAAAACAAATATACATACTTGTTTGTTTACAAAAAATCCAAAGGAGGCTACAAAACAAATGATATAGAGGGTGCTCTAGAAAGCGGAGAAATTTATTTTCTATTAATTTTTTTCCTTTTGGTCTGAACGGTTTTACCCTGCGGAAAATTTTTGTAAAATAATTTAAAATTCTAAATCAGGATAGAACAAATTTTTGCACTAAATTTGCACAAAAGCTTATTGCACTTTGCGCGATGTAATCTGTGGTGATCTCCATAGTTCAACGAAGTAACTGCGATGGAAACCACACAGCGAATTGTAGAGGTTGCCCAGTTTATATTGAATTGAAAAAGAGAATTAGTCCTAGACAGCGAGCTGAGCACCGATCGCTTAAATTACATTATGAAGCTAAAGTTCAAAATGGAAGCCAGAATATAAATGTTAACAGTTGTGTGCATCACAGGGTTTCGTGCGCAAGTGTACTTAAGGGTGCCGTTCCAAAAGTGGAGACAAGTGAGGAAGGAAACATCTCATCAGCTTTAAACAAGCTATCTGGTAGGATGCAAAGTTTCATTACGATGATGGAGAGAACTAATGATCTAATGATGCAGATATAGCAATATGGAATGCAAACGGCCTAGAGCGGAGGTTCGCATGTTATGTTAATATCCGAAACACGCTTCATCAACAAGAACAAGTGGCACTGCTGTATTGAATAAGAGAAGACTAAAGTATTATGAACTTATGAAATATGAGAAAGATCATATCCAATCAACGAGCATCTGTCTGCAGGAATGGTCTGAAAATTGTGTGATACCAGCAGTGTACTGCCCTTCAAAGCACGGTATAAAAAAAATTGCAGTTTAATGATTATTTTGGTCAGCTGGGTAATAAATTTCTCGCGGAGAGTGATTACAACGGCAAACATACTCAATGGGGTTCAAGACTAACAACGCCTAAAGGGAAATTAAGCAAGTATGTAGGAACAGTCCCTGGATTTTTTATCTACCGGTCCTACTACTTACTGGCCCACGGATAAAAAGAAAGTGCCTGATCTAATTGATTTCTGCGTAACCAAAGGCAACGCGCTTACATATGTTAACGCGACCGATTGCTATGATATGTCGTCTGATCATTCACCGATAATAGTATCAATGAGTACTGTTGTCTTAAAATCAGAAACAACGAAACGTCCGACAAACAAATGAACTGATTGGAATCAATATAGGAGGTTAGTCGAACAAAATTGTCATCTTGATATATCCCGCTAAAAATACCAGCAGACTTTGATGTGGCTGCGGAAAAGCTAAAAGAGGTACTGGAAATATCAACTGAAAAGGCTTCACCAATCCAGTCTCTAATCCAGGAAAAGCGGAATATTCGACGGCAATGGCAACAAACAAATTCGCCATTGTTGATATGCAAATTAAATCGAGCTATCAAAACCCTGAAATTTGCACTGCAGGAAGAAGAAAACCAATGTGTCCAGAATTGTTTAAGTGAACTATCGGCAACAGAGAAGACTGATTATTCTTTGTGGAAGGCAACAAAAACCTAAAAACGCATACAAAGTCAAATCCACCGATTAGACTACCAACTGAAAATTGGGCGAGAAGCGATGACGAAAAGGCCAATGCTTTCGCTGCACATCTAAAGGCGGTGTTTTCACCACACGAAGGAACTAATAATATCGTGCTGCCTCACCAGATGGATGATGATTCATCCTTTAAACCTACAAAATTTGAATGGAAGAAAGTTAAGTACACAATCAAAACTGGTATTAGCCCGAAAAAGGCGCCAGGATATGACCTTGTTACTGGAAAAATGATAAGGGAATTACCAGACAAATGAATAAAATAAAACTAATAACCAACATTTTTAATGCGATCATGCGAAGTAGTCATATTCCTCAAATGTGGCAGATATCTTTGATCACAATGATGCATAAACCTGGGAAAAACGAAACTCAAATCTCATCTTATCGTTCAATAAGCATGCTTGCCACAATCGCAAAGCTGTTTGAAAAATGTTAATAACCAAACTGAAACCAGTATTAGAAGAAAGGCAAATCATTCCAGACCATAAATGTGGGTTCCGAACCCAACATGGTACCATAGAGCAAGTGCACATACCTTTGAGGCAAAGCTATACTGTTCTGCTGTCTTCATGGATATAGCAGAAGCATTTGACAAAGTTTGGCACATTGGAGTAATATACAAATTTAAAGCGCAATACATGGTCCAACAGAATGGCGCAACAACTTCCCTAAATGATAAAAGCGCAGGAGTCCCACAGGGACGGGTTCTGGGACCTATTTTATACTTGTTGTACACGGCAGGCTTATCTGTTACTGACAATGTAATAATACCAACATTTGCTGATGATACAGTCATCCTGGTATCACACGAAAACCCGCAACCAGCCTCAAGAAAAGTGCAAAGTCATCTGAGTAAAATTGAGGATTGGCGCAAGATCTGGCGAATAAAAGTAAACAGAAAAAAAACAATTCCTGTCACATTCACGCTGAACAAACGCTGCTGCTAATGCTCCATGGTATATCCGAAGTACTAACATACACGATGACCTTGGTAAAACCGTTAAAGAAACAATCAAGGAATTCAGTTCGAAATACTACTCAAAATTTCAGAGATATCCCAACGAATTGGCTCGGGATATACTAAAACAGCCGCGATTTAAACAACCGCGATTTAAACGAAGAGCAGATCAACTCGGACTAATCAACCTGTAAAATCATTAAATGTGTAGATTACGCTTATAAGTAGGATCTAAATTAAATTGTGAACACTAATATTAAGTATTAACATTGGTTAAAACTTAAAAAATGTAATTAGAATAAGATTTGAGCACTTCTTGTTAGTTTCTTATGTTGAAAGATTCAAGAATAAAGCCATTGGCACCATAAAAAAATTGCAGTGCATCGGTTTTCTCTCAAACTGAAAAATCAAATTCACAGAACATTTTTTTGTAGCTAGTTCGTAAATCAAGCAATAGACCGTTTCATCTCTAGAGAAAATGGTTATGAACAATAAATTTGGTGATGAGATTTTAGCAAGTGTCCACACCGCCTCCTCACGGCGGGTACCGTTATATCCTGTACAAGAGTATGCATGGTCTGTGAGGGTTGTGTTCATTCTACAGGAGGTTTATGTTGGGCTAACAACTAAACCGAGAAAAATTGGTTGCGAAATTTCTATAAACGCCTTTGATAATTAAATCGGATTTACACTAACGACCTCGGATACGAAATAAGGACAACGATATAAAATTTGAAACATGGAATGTATTTAGCTTAAACCGCCCGGAGAACCTCAACCAATTCTTCCATCAAGTAACTCAGTACAATCTCGATCACAGTCGTCACGGGTTCACTATCTGCCAAAGTAATAACTTCGATAGGTTCGAGTTCACATCACTTTTCAGCCAAATAAACTTTCTACGACCGCCTCGGAAGTGTTTTAAACAAAACTTCCCAACACGATTTAAAAATTGTTTTGGGTGACTTCATCACACAAATCGGCAATCAGATAGTATTACTCGGTAATATATCGGCCCAAACTTTTTACACCTTATATCAAATAATAACGCGATACGCACCACCGAATTAGCACTCCAATTGATCATATCCTCGTGTCAATGAACTTAGCCGGGCCAACTACGAAATTGGCATATCGGAAGACCTGGACACCCATTTTGTGGAAGAACAGTGTAACATAGAAACACACGGCTGGATGAGTATTGTATAGCTTCAATTCAAGAAATGGATCGTGTACGAAAAAGGTATCTATCTCAAAAGACACAGCCGTAACGGAGTGAAGTTTATGCAAAAATAACAAAATTTACAATGTTGCCCATAAGTATTTAAAATTTAAAAAATATTCAATAATTAAATTTTCATTATAATACTCGAAAATTTCTAAAAACCACAAATATTTCAACCCTATTAAATAAAAAGATTTAATATTTGGAAAAGTTGTGGTGGCCGAAGTGGTTCTGAATTAGCATTAGATATAAGAAACCAACCTTAATTAGCCAGTGAAGATTTTGTTATTCGAGATGGAATATCATTTACTAAAATACAAAGTCTTAAATATTTAAAAAAAAATTTTTCGGCCCGACGGATCAGACAGAGGTCGGCTCCTGCGAACCGCACAGAAATTATCGAAGTGGTCCTGGATCATTACTTAATGTAGAAGACCAATCTTAGCAATTACCTTGAAAATTTGTGAGATTTTTGTTATTCGAGAGAGAATATAATTGAGTGGAATTTAAAAATTCTTAAACATTTGAAATTATTTAACTCGGCCCCTACGGATCGCACAGAGATTATCGAAGTGGTGCAGGATTACTATTTAATGTAGAAGACCAATCTCGGCCAATCTTAGCAATTAGCTTGAAAATTTCTGAGATTTTTGTTATTCGAGAGAGAATAAAATTGAGTGAAATTCAAAAATTCTTAAACATTTGAAATTATTTAACTCGGCCTCTACGGACCGCACAGAGACAATCGAAGTGGTTCTTGATTAACATTTGATGTAAGAAACTCGTCTTGTTTAGCTAGATGCCAGCAATTTTCTGAGATTTTTGTTTTTCGAGAAAAACATGTCTGAGTGAAATTCTTAAAAACTTTTGACATTTGAAATTATTTAACTCTGCTTCTACGGAATCGCGCTTTGTGATCAAAGTTGTTCTAAATTAGTACTTGATGTGCGAAACCAATCTCACTAAGCCACATGCTCGGAAATCTCTAGATTTTTGTTATTCGAAAGAGAACATGATTGAGTGTAACACAAAATTTTTCAGATCACACAGAGGTGATGGAAGTGGTTTAGAATTAGTAGTGAGGCCAAAAAATCTCTACAAGCAATTCCCTCAGCTAAGCCATCTCACATTCGTGTAGTAAATTACATCGGATCCTTTTCTTCAATCGTAGCTAAAAATTCTTTGAACTTTCTATGACGAAGTGCACTCTTCCGAATATAATTGACAGATTTTATTACAAAATTGATGATCGGTTCCATATTAAGAGTGTTCCCATATAAATTTTTAATATGCAATAAGCAGTGTATATCAACTACTTGTAAATTTGGGTCTAATTCACGAATTTTTGAAAGAAGGCTTGTTACATCACCGGATTTTGTACCGCGCATAGATGGTGCATCATCCGTGGTTACTCCGATCATATTTTGTAAGTCAGCTTTGAACAACAGCAATTGCGTAATAATGGCTTCAAAAATATTTTCCTCAGTAGTTGAATCTTTCATTGAAATCAAATTTAGTAGTTCCTCGGTAACGTTGAAATTGTCTTCTACGCCTCTGATGAATATGGCTAACTCTGCAGTGGCCAAAATATCGGTTGTTTCATCAAAACAAACGGAAACATATTTAAACCGAGCAATTTTATTTCTCAAGTTGTCTTCGATTTTAGAAGAAATATCTTCGATCCTACGACAAACTGTATTTCTCGATAAGTTGAGTTGTTTAAAAAGTTTCACCTTGTCTGGGACTAATACACCCGCAACTGCAACTAAGCATTCTTTTACGAGTGCACCTTCTGAATGTGGCTTTTGGTTTTTTGGCAATTTGTTGATTTAGTTTTTCTTTTCGTAATTTATTGATCTCATGATGCCGTTGTTGAAATGACAACTGGTCATACTTTTGCTTGTGCCTATTCAAAATATTTTCTGTCGGTTTATCATGAACAATTTATCGTGAACAATTTATCGTAGAACAGTTTATCGTAGAACAGTTTATCGTGAACAATTTATCGTGAACAATTTATCGTGAACAGTTTATCGGAACTTATATTACAAATTATCGTAAAACCATTAATCGTGAGGACACTTTATCGTATATCACAATTAATGTCTTGGATTTACAATATGTATCTTAAAACATAAAAAAATTTCCAATATGTATCGTATAAGAATTCGGCCACTTCTTAACCAACTATGTTGAAATTGGATATGGTGGATGTAAATGGGACCCTTTAATGATTTTTAGAAGAAGTCCCAAAAAATATTATTTTAACATACACAATTTTGGCAAAGCGCCATCCCGCAAAGACTATTTAAACTAATTATTACATTCTAAGTATATATAATGATGACCAGTGCCATCTTACAATGAATAATTTAAATGAGTTTACAGTGACAACAAGTGCCATCTCGCCATGACTAGCTTAAATGAATTTACTATAATAGCTGTAATCGTTTGGTAAATTTACAACACAATTGCATGTATCTCAATTGAGAAAAAATTTAGCTAAATTGAAAAAAAAATAGAATTACGAAAGTTAAATTGAACTCTTAGTTAAAAGCTTACCAATCGGAGATAATTTTAAGATTTTTTTTCAAACGTCGGTTACAATCAAATAGCTTTCTACAAAAATTTCAATTTAGAAACTTATTCTTCCAAAAAAAATTTAAAACGCAGCAAGATGATTTATTTTGCCAAAATAAATGTTAATTGGTATTTTTCAGGTCGTTAAATGTTTTTTTATGGATGAATTTATTTTTTCAATTGTATGGTATAGCGACACCAGTGAATAAATAGTAGTTTCAGTAGAAACTTCCTTCGGCGCCGGATAGTGCTCCATTACTAAAACACGGCTAATATTGGAGCACTGTATATTCCAGAACTTGTTGCAAAAATCATTAAAGAATCCCATTTCCATCTACCATATCCAATTTCAACATGATCAGTTAAGAAATTACCGAGTTCCGTTCCAGATGGCCATATTCCAGAACTTATTGCAAAAATCATTAAAGAATCCCAATTCTATCCACCATATCCAATTTCACCATATTCGGTTAAGAAATTACCGAGTTCCGTCCCAGATGGCCATACTCCAGAACTTCTTACAGAAGTAATTTAAAAATCCCATTTCCAACTTACAAAATCCCATCTTATTTTATTAATCTATTAAGCTGGTAATGGCCGAATTCAATAAAATTTTATAAGCCGAAGACACTTTAATTTTTATTTACAAAATATTTTGTTATATGTACAGTCAATTTTACAAAGCTACGATAAACTGGCATACGTTAAATTGTTCACACGATAAACTGTGTCCACGGTAAATTGTGTCTACGATAAACTATTATACGGTAAAATGTTCACATTAAATTGAAACACGATACATTGTTTACGATAAAGAGACCGTCATCCATTCAAATAATGCTCCTTAATATTGGCCCTTAAGGATGATAGCTGCATCACATATCAAACATGAGAGACCAACCCCCTTTGGTTCAACAAAAAAGTTATTAGTCCAGGATTCCTTGAACGAGCGATTTTCATCTTTCAATCTACGTTTTTCTTCATTATTGTATGCCATTTTTTACCTATAGAAGAGATATAAATTTCGTTTTCCTTATTTCTCCCATTTCATAACCTGTCAAATATTTGTGTTTCATTTTTTATGCTATGAATACAATGAACCTAAAACCGCTGAATATCCGCTGAATAAAACAATGACCAAAACCCAATTACTTAGAACTAAGCAAACCGAATGTACAAATATATTTGAGTTGGAATTTATTACGTTTACCCAAAATATTGGACTTTTCAAAACGGAAATTATTATTACTGGCCGCACCAAATCATAAATCTGGCCGCAGTTTGGGCACCGCTGGTAGAATAATCAGAGTGCGAAAATTAAATCCCAAAGGAACAAGACATCAACTATTTTTTCTTGGTATAAATTTAACAATCGTGTGTTTAACTATTTATAAATCTTTAATTGTTTTGGCTAATTTCTTGCTAGAACAATTTTTTGTTTGAACGTAAGATGAAAATAATCTTCTAATCAAAGCTCATAAAACGGAGGAAGAACAAAGTTTTGAACTTAACTTCTGTTCAATTTTTGTCCGATTTTGGTTAATTTTGGTTTAGTTATTTTAATTTTTTTTGAGGCATTCGAAACATTTTTGAGGAAGAGATTCAGGAAAAAGTTCTTGACACTATTTTCTACTATGAAATTAGAATGTTTCCAGCATATCTGAGCAATGTTTAGTTGTTTTCTGTAGTGACATTGGTCTGTAGTGCTAAAATGGAAAGTGAAACTGATTCTGCCAGGTATTATATTTTCCGACATATCGTTCCTGACTCTGATGTGTATTTCTGATATTGTCAAGTCAAAATGGCAAAATGTGAAATCATAAATTAGCTAAGTTCGCAATCACAATTCATTTCGAGATTCTTCAAATTATCAACCTACGTGGTAAACACATAATATTTTTCAACGGAAACATTTTGACATTAATAAATTCCTCGACGAAAAACGAGAAAAATTACAATAATTTTTTCATTACATTTACAAAACCATAAATTAACTTATCTTCGCGCGAGCAAGACAGCCAAGAAATATAATGTTAATAACAATTTTTTTTTCGACAGCATCAAAAGTATTCTGGAAAATATTTTTATGTACACACATAATCAAACTTCAGATCAGATAATATTATATATATATATATATATATATATGTATGTACTCGTATATAAGACATTAAATTATGTATACAGTAGATACATGAGATACGGTTAAGGTCGATTAAATTTAAAATTCCGCTCTCTATAGCAGCGAGCAAGTATAAACCATAAATCTATCAGATAACATTTATTATTATTATTATTTTTATTGTATATATATAACTATTAAATAATTCATAGAAATATTATTTAGTGCGAAAATGAAATAAATAAATAAATAAGAAAATATATATAAGATCAATTTCTTTCAGCACCAAAAGAATAAAGTTATTTATACGCAGGAAAGCGGAACCAAATAATTAATGTATCTTATATTGTTGTGTGTGTGTGTGTGTGGTGATAAATTATGCTACCCCTCCATATATATAAGTAAACGGTGGTAATAATAATATACGGTTATAAATATTTCCACCACTATACATTATTATTATTATTTATATCATTTTGTCGGTATAATTTATATTCTAAAAATATATAAACTTTTTGCGCTGCTCTGCGATAATAATCGCTGACATGACATTTTGATTTTGAACAATGAAAATTGTTTGGGAAAACTTTTATTTTTTTAATTTTTTTTTTTTTTTGGCGTGTGATTGTGAGAAAATTCCCCATCACCAAAATGATAGTATAATGAGGCATCATCATTCGGAAAGTGAAATGTTTAAAAATGAAAAACCACACCCGAAAATATGCCACTTTACACAATGTAGGACGTAATTATACTCGTATATATACACGATCTTATCTAATTGACTGTAATATTATGGTGCTGGCTGTTTTATATAGATATATAGGTACAGTGCCAACATATAACATAAAATCACGATAGTCGAGTATCTCGAGCGCATTATATTTAAATGTTAGCAATCCAATAATTTGACATACATTACATAACTTTCGATTTAAAAATTGATTTTTTTTCGCCATGATGACGAGGCTCCTTTTTTATTTTGCCAGTTGTCCCGAAAATGAAACGGTAATAAAATTTTATAACCGTACATAAACGATTTTCTCCCATTCTTAATATATACATTTTTTCCACATATACTCTACGTACATGATTTACGATAAATTATTATTTTAATGGGCGGCAATAAAATGCTGAACTCGTATTAAATTAAACTATGTACATTTACCACAAGAAACATTTTCAATCAAGCTTTCCTAATTAATTTCTGCGCTAATTCATTTTTATCATTCTCGGTAATAAAGAAATCTCTACACATATTTAAGTTATATAACAACGTATTATTAAAAAAAAAGCTCACTTGAAAATTTCGTGATTGTCTTCATTTTATCCATCATCATCATACTCATATACAGATATACAGATATACATGTGTACACACCCCTTGAAAAACTTAATGAATTTTCTTTTAATTTTTTAATATATTTTTCATTTTATGTTTCTTTATTACGTACACTTTCTCTCGTAAATTTCTACAAAAAAAAAAGAAACTTCCACAAAATAACAAAAACGCTTTTCTTCACTTTATTATTACGTTGAAAATGAAAAATTGCGAGATGAATATTTAGGAATACTGAAACAAAGTGGAAACATTTTCACTTTAATTTACATTTTTAAAGATTTTTTCGTTTTATACATTTTTGGATGTAAGGTACAGTGCATACCAAAAGTTTAATACACTCTGATTGAGCTTTTCCTCATTATGCATCCGCTTTAGATATTTATCGATGAAAATCGATCTGAACTTCGACAGTGTTTCGAGCTTTCAGATAAAACAGATAAACACACTTAATTTGGTTATTTAAATTACGCGTTTTCATTATGAGCTTTCGCGGTTTAAACATTTTTTAAATGCCTGCATTTAAATACATCACAGCACATCCATATCAACTGGTAATTTTACAAATATTAATGATCTGTTTCTGATTTTTTGAAGCTTTCAGATTGATCTTCTTGATTTGGTTTTCAATTTTGTTTCATATCTGTAAAAGAGCTTTTTGTTGTAAAGTAAATTTTTGATTTTATAATTTTAGCACGTGCCTAATTTTTGCGAACGAGTGAAGAATTTATTACTAAAGTTGTTCATTAAATAAATCATTCTACGTATTTTAAAAACAACTTAAATAAATGAGTATGAACTGTAAAAATGTAATGAGCTTTCGAACATGTTTGTAATTGGTTGAAATAAAATTTTTGAGACATTACTATCTAAGAGCTTTTGAATTATAAAAAAATATTTTTTTTTTGATTCAGAAAACGTATTGATAATAAATGCTTGAGAAAGCTTATCAGAGCTTTTCAAAATAAGCTGTATTTTGATCACTAATTTATATAATTTGGCGATTTATTTTGGTAACTAAGCTTGCGGCTTGAAAAATTGAGGTGTGCGACATGGAGAAATAATTTATATTAAATGGAGCTTTTAATTTTGAAGTGAGATTTCAAATCATTCGAAAGTTTAGATTATTATGGATGATATTTAGATATTTGTTTTACATCGAGGTAAGGATATTTTGGTGTTGGGAAGTTGACTACAGTCTGATGAGTCGGGTTGGTGTTGTTAGCTCAAAAAACGAAGCCCAACTTCTAATGCATTACTATCTAAGAGCTTTTGAGTTATAAAATTGGTTGGTCGCATAAATGAATTCAGTTTTGAATTTTATAGTTCGATTTAGAAAACGAATTGATAATAAAACCTTGAGTAAGCTTATTAGAGCTTTTTAAAATAAATTGTACTTTTATTAGTAATTTGTTTTGTTAACTAAGCTCGGTGCTAAAAAAATTGAGGTGCGCGACATAGAGAAATAATTTATATTAAATAGAGCTTTTAACCTTGAGGTGAGATTCCAAGTCGTTCGAAAGTTTGGGTTATTATGGGTGATAGTTAGTCATTTATTTTACATCGAGGTAGGGATATTTAGATGTTGGGAAGTTGACTACATTCTTTCCAAAAAAACGAAATCCAATTTTTAAGGCGTTACTACCAAAAAGCTCTTGAATTTTGTAGTACGATCTACAAATCTAATTGATAATAAAACCTTGAGAAAGCTTATTAGAGCTTTTTAAAATAAATTGTACTTTTATCAGTAATTTATGTAATTTAGTGATTTATTTTGTTATAACTAAGCTCGGCGCAAAAAAAATTGAGGTGTGCGACATAGAGAAATAATTTATATTAAATAGTGCTTTTAACCTTTTAACCAAAGTTTTAAAGTAAATTATTTCAATTTTTTTACCGAGCTTAATTAACAAAATAAATCGCTAAATTATATAAATTGCAGATAAAAATACAATTTATTTTAAAAAGCTCTAACAAGTTTTCTCAAGGTTTTATTATCAATTCGTTTTCTATCCATTCGTCTTCTCTTCGCTTTTAACCTTGAGGTGAGATTCAAAGTCGTTCGAAAGTTTGGGTTATTATGGGTGATAGTTATACATTTGTTTTATATCGACGTAGGGATATTAAGATGTTGGGACGTTGACTGCAGTCTGATGAGTCGGGTTGGTGTTGCTAGCCTAAAAAAACGAAATTCAATTTTTGAGGAATTACTATCTAAAAGCTCTTGAATTTTATAGTTTGATTTAGAAATCTAATTGATAATAAACCCTTAAGAAAGCTTATTAGAGCTTTTTAAAATAAATTGTATTTTTATTAGTGGTTTATATAATTAGCGATTTATTTTGGCAAGTAAGCTCGGTGAAAAAAAAAATTAGAGTGTGAGGCTGACAAATAATTTATATTAGATAGAGCTTTTAAGGTTGAGGTGAGATTCCAAGTCGTTTTAAAGTTTGGGTTAATATGGGTGATAGTTAGATATTCGTGTTACATCGAGGTAAGGATATTTAAATGTTGGGAAGTTAACTACATTCTTATGAGTCGCATTGGATTTGCTAGCCCGAAGAAAGAAATAGAAATTTGAAGGCATTACTATCTAAGAGCTTTTCAATTATCCAAATTTTTAACGCATGAGGAGGCAGTCAATTTCTCGTTACTCACAAGAACTTGGTCTTTCTGCGACTTGACCTTGGCGGATTTTGCGTCGGGAATTAGGTCTGTACCCGTATAAAATCCAACTGACCCAGGAACTTAAGGTAAATTGGACTCTGGAATAGTTGAAATTTGACTCAAATTTCACAAAAAAAATCATCTTTAGCGACGAGATCTATTTTTGGATGAATGAATATGTGGCCAACCAAAATTGTCGGATTTGGGGCAATACCAATCCACACGAGATACATCAGCATTAAATGCATCTCAAGAAAATCACTGATTGGTGCGGATTTTGGTATGGTGAAATAATCGGTTTGTACTTCTTCCAAAACGAAACAGGTATTACCATAACCGCCAATGGCGAGCGCAACAGATCGATGCAAAACACCTTCTTGTGTCCTAAACCTGATGATATGAGTACCAACGAGATCCGGTTTCAACAGGGAGGCCCGACGTGCGACAAAGCACATGTCGCGACGGACATTCGGCACGAGCGATTTATTAGACTTGTTAGAATTTTTTCTTTGGGGCTATCTTAAATCGCAGCAAATTGAAAATTGAACCTCCCGACGAACGACTTTATTTTTCATACTTAATGCCATAAAATATTTTTCAAAAAAAAAAAAAATCGTGCGTGCTTATTGAAAGAGGCTTAAGAACCACGAAGTGGTGTTTAATCTGGAGAAAACTGGAATTATGTTTGTGTATTAATTGGTTCGTAAAAATAAATTTTTAAAATAATTAAATTAAGTAACTAAGAATTTTTGCGAAATTTTGCAAATAATATGATTAAGCGTTTCCTTTCAAAACTTCATTCAACTTCAAAATTCAGGTTAGACACCCAACCAAATTCTGCATTTCGAATTTGACAATCACTGGTTGAGGAATGGCTAAGTACCATTAGGCATGGCCTAATTCCAAAAATTTATGTTAAAATGAAAATCACTTCCCATAATCCAAATGTAACAATCACAGTTCTTAATCAAAATGTAAATGTTTTAAAAAAGACAAACTTTTTGGCGGGATATTTTAAGATTTATACAAAAGCGGTAAAATCCCGTTTTATAAGCGAGGAGCTTTCAAGCTTTCGGACTAATACATTTGAAATTTTCACTCCAGGATCTCATCCGTCGAATTTTCGCAATTGTATTAATCCGGAATTGCATTTAACCTAAAGTAGGTTGTATACAATCCCGGATTGATTTGTGAAGTATTTTTCTAGGCCATTTGAATAACCAATTTTAGGACATTAAGTTAAAGTATTGCTGTTGATTAGTGAGTGATTTAAATTATCACGTTTACAAGGATTATAAACCGATA